>RJWM01012332.1:8443-56986 GCA_004363535.1 Dasyprocta punctata | reverse complement strand
TCATAGGGCTCCCCACTTCTCAGTGGATTCACCCATTGAAGAGTCCAGAGCTGAACGTGCTGTCAGGAGGTGGGGTTTGGTTGAGCAAGCAACTCACTCAGGGAACCCCAGGAAGGAGTTCAGTGTCCCGAGCTCCTCCTTCTGTCCCTGCTTCCTGGCTGCCCTCTGTGAGGCACAGCCCACCAGGCCCCTCCCTGAGACCTTTCATACCTTGCAACCTGCTGGGTTTGGGCTGAACCCACTGGAAACCGTAAAGTGTCTCCTGCTTGAAGCTGTGGATGCTGGGTATCTTTCCCAGCAGGGCGAAAGTGGCTGGTACAACAATAATACAAGCTTGTAACTAAACGAGAATTCCAACCAAAATCAATGCCCTGAGGTCCATGTGAAGTAGTTCAGTGCTGCAGTGCGTGCCCAGCACCTGCGAGCCCCTGGGGTTCATTCACAGAGCTGAAAGATACCAGCCTTAAAAAGCCTAAACTGTCATCTTTAGAAGTGCTTCATGTTAAAATTCTGTTCTGCAATTGTATGTGCTTTGAGTATCAATAAACACAAAATTAAGATATTTTCAATTAATTTTCAAAGTTCAACTTTAATATTGTAGGAGAAATGGAAACATCCAATCACTATGTCATTTTAAATTAAATATGCAAATCATGTACTTTTGAGGATAATTAAACATGAATAAACTATATACTAAGACAATGTTTTATGGGGCTAGAGCCCTTAGCTGAGATGATTAGAATCACTTTGCAGAATTTCCCTTTTCTGGCAAGAGAAAAAATATCCTACAGCATCCTTGTCATTAGAGAAAAAATTGCTAAAAATACACTCTACTTGGGGGATATATTTGTTAAGTGTTTTAAACATTGTTTGCTATGTTAATTGAAGGGATAACCACTAATAACCATGTTCACTTATGACCACATCCACCTTCATAGCCAAGGTCTTTTGAGAGTTGCAATGATGGCATTTTCAGTTTGATGATTCCACGTACACGAAAGGTTTATTCTGTGGGCTGAGGGCCCAGCTCCATGGTAGAGCACCACCTGGCTTGCACGACAGCCTGGAATCAATCCCCAGTTCTGCAGAAAATATTTTTGCTTTGAAGTAGTATCAGCCACTCGCACAGGATTGCACATATCTGTGTTCACAGAACTAGGGAGGCTGAGACAGGAGGACCATGAGTTCAGGGCAGCATGCACTACATACCAAGGCCCTTTCTGGAAGCAAAACCCAAGCAAAATAATATCAGCCATGATCTCATAGTTAAGCAGGAATAGTAGTAACTGTAGGATCTTAGTAGTGGAGGAAAAATCTTTATTTCTAGTTCACACTATTTGTTAAGTGCAGGTTGGACATAGAGCAATCTGCACAGTACACAGTTGACAAAAACATTACAGAAGAATAATAGTCATGCTGAAATACAACTTTTAAATATAAAAAATATAAAGCGAGTTGGAGAAGATAATAGGATCGTTTGCCAGTGCAAAGCTCAGCGACGCCCGCACTTCAGGGCTGAAAGAATCTGCGGCTGCGTCCTCTCCCGGATGAGGGCCAGGCCCGCTGCCTTCCCAGAGCTGCTGACTGCTGCGGGGGAGAAGAGCACCTAACACACAAGCAGCGCGCTGTGGTACGTGCTTCTGAAGGAGTCCAAGGTGGATTTCGAAAATTCAAGTTAGCAGTAAGTAATGTAAAAGATGTATACGAAAGAAATTCATACATACGTTACAATATCAAGGAGAATTACAGTAAAAAGATAAATCCTCCATGAAGAATTTCTGATATACACCTGAAAGCAAAGGAAGTCTTCACAGAATTTAACTTTCTTTTAAGTGATACATAAAAAGGCTGTATATGCAGAAGAGAAGGGTTTTAATCGAACACGCCAAATCCCACGTCATCGTCATACTCCTCGGACTCCTCCTCCTTCCCTTCTTTCTTCCGTTCCGCTGCAGTTGGGGCAGAACCAGCAGCAGGAGCTGCAGAGCCAGGGGCAGCAGAAAGGGCCACAGCCCAAGCTTGCCAGTCCCCTGGGCGTTCTGTCTTCGGGGTTTGCTCCCCGATGACCTTATCAAGCCGGCGGGTTTCCGCAGCCAGGCCCACGCTGTCCGGGATCAGTTCAGTGTTCTGGGCGCCTGGGAGGAGAGGCCGCGCGGCCCTATGCAAGGTGCAAGCAGGCGGACCTTGCATGTGGGACCCTGCGGCGTTGGGTAGCCAAAGCCAGAACCTAACTGCTTTAAAACTCGGTATGAAATCCTCTCCAGCGTCTGCAAGTAGCACTGAGAGTCCAGGGCGAGCTGCCAGGCAGAGGAGCAGCCGCTCCAGAGATTTTCCGCAAGCCCCGCTGCCAGTGCAACCCGGACAGGAGCCGCGCTGGCAGGTGCCGGGGTGGGGGTAGGAGGGCGGGAGCACCCCACTCGGGAAAAAAGGGCGACCCTCATGCCGTGGACGGCAGGGGTGGTCAGTGTGCCCTGACCCACAGGATGAGATGCCAGGTTCTGAAGCTGCAGCCAACTCAGCTGTTACCAGCACTTGATGAATTTCGTTTCTGTGGCAACAGCCACTTAAGAGAATCTGACCAGAATAGTGTAAAGTCCTTCAAAGGCGCTATTTTAGCAGCAGCACCCCTTGGTTCATGGGGTTGGTGATGTTTCTTCTGTGAACAGCTGAGCGTTTGAGTTTAGAGACATGTAAGTTTGTCAAGAGAATTCCATTAGAAATGGACACGATTTGGGTTTCTTTGGGTGTTTTCGCTCACAAATCTTTCTCGCTCCCTCTGCCACTGTGACATCTCGCTGTCACCGCGTTTACCTGACGCGAGTCCTTTCAGCAGAGGCGCTGTCCACAGAGGCCTGGGCCGCCCGCGCTCCTCCTGCTTCAGAGCTTGGGGCAGAGGGAGGGGCTCGGGTTCCACTGCGCTGATCGCTCCCACTCTGCGGCACAATCGTCGATGTAATTCTGACACTGACGCCCGCAGTCACACCCCCCGGATCTGAAGCGCTCCTTTGGAAGAACAAAGGGATGCAGAAAAATAAATTTTTCTTTTAATTCCACTGCGAGTCCAGCAACTTTGCCTGTGTTTTGTGTTAAATCGTTGACTCACAACAGTCGCCTCTAGTGCACATGTGTGGAGGACAAAGGGGTGCATGTGGTGGTCATTGAATAAGTTAAAGTTCAGTGGGTTCCAGATTTCCTTCTTTAGTGAAAGCAAATTACTGGTTGCATTTTACAGTGTGCAGTAGTTATGTTTAAAGATATATTTGTAATGATAAAGTAACAGTCATTCACATTGAAATACAAATTCTAAGCAGTCGCCAAATGTCTATATATTATGCTTTGTACATAACATATTGTATATCATATAATTAAAGTTATGTTAACACGGCTGCGTGTAGAACTACATGCACACAGAGGTTACAGCCTCAGGCTCCAGTAGAATTTATATGAACAAAAGTTCACCATCTTTCGTCATCCAAGAGGTGTAAATTAAAACAGCACTGAGATTCCATCTTAATCCAGAGAGAATGGCTATCATCAGGAAATCAATCCAATAACAAATGCCAGAGGGGATGCGGAAAAAAGAACCCCATTTCCACAGTTGGTGGGAGTGTAGACTGGTACAATCACTGTTCAAATCAGTGTGGACATTCCTAAAATACTAGGATTAGAAGTTCCGTTTGAAACAGCTATTTCTCTTCTGGATATCTTTCCAGAAGAATTAAAAATGCCATTCCAGAGCCATATATGTGAGCTCATGTTTACAGCAGCAAAATTTATAATAGCTAAATCATGGAAACAACCCAAATGTCCATCAACTGAGGAATAGATATAAAAGATTTGGACTTTTTATACAATGGACTACTGAGCCATAAACACCCCAAAATTTAAGACTTTTATAGGTCAACAGATGCAGCTCAAGACCATAATCATAAGTGAAATAAATCAGACCCATATGTGTATGTATCATATTGTATCACTAGTATGAGAAGCTGAACAAGTAAGTAAGTTGCAAAATGCACAACAGGTATTGTGAATTTGAAGAAACCATTCAAAAGAAAAGAGAAACTGATGGGGGAAAGGGGAAAGGAAGGAAGGGAAAAGGAGAAATATATATTCACAAGATAGTTAAGATAGTTAAATAGCTCCTTTCTCTTAGCTCATTGAAGAGAAATATTTGTGCTCACATTCTCTGGACAATATTTCATAAATATATATTGTGCTCTGAGCAACTACTATGAGGATAACAATACACAATGTGTTCATGTATTAGTATGCCTTTTCTATTTTGTTTTGCAAGTCTATTTTATCTTTATTATTTTTTCTTTATTGTAATAAAAATAAATATAATAAAATAAAGATGTAACTCAATGTTAGATCATTTGGGTAGCAGGGGTTCAATCAGTGGAACCAATAAGTACATGAATGAATAAATAAATGAGGAGTGTTTCATAGACCTTAGCAGAAAAAGTTATTTTTTAATGTAGGACATCTTCAGTTTTATCAATATTTTTAATCCATAGAAATAAAGAAAGCATTTAATATTTGAATTGAAACCAGTAAAAACAGTAATCACTTCAAAATAAAGTGGATTCATGTATGGAAACCTGATAAATCATAATACAGGGCATAATTGATTAGCATAAAATGATATTACTCTGTAGAAAGTAGCTACTTATAGTATACACTTGAAAAGAAGCATTTTGGATTTCAGTTTGATCAGGTGTTTCCATATGCATACATGTGGACACAGAATTAAGCACAAAATGTGTTTATGTTTTATGTACATAAAATCTAAAAGTACTTTTACCCACAGTTTTGTTAAGATTATTCATGAAATCAAGTTTGTGCTGATGGCTCAAGCATCAGGAGTGTAATTTTTCAATTGTGGCATCCAGTTGGTGCTGGAAATTTTTGAATTTTGAAATATTTCCAATTAGAGACCCTTAACTTGATATTTGAGGATATTTAGAAGACAACTACTAGTAGAACCACATGAGTAATTATGAATCCTAAGCTGTACAAAAATTAAAATAAAATAATTTTAAAATTTCATACACAAAACTCTCAAAATCAATGTCCACAATGAGGCTACTGATTCATGAGGTTAATAATAATTGATTGGCTTAAGGAAATTCTATTTACACGCAACTGAGACCAAAGCACGAAGATTTTATTTAAAAAATGAGAAACTATGAGATCTGTTCCCTCATATTTATTAAGAATTTGAAAATATGAGTGATTAAAAAAAGGTAGTGGAAAAAAATTAATACGAGTGACATGGGTGGTACAGGAGGGAAACAGGGAAGAAGCTGACAGAATTTTATATTTTATATAATCATAAATACCAATAAGACACATTTTAAAAACAGGCAGTTAGTTTTGTCTAAAGCCTAGGTGAACAGTTCCTCTTCTTGTAATTAAACGCAAGGGACTGAGTAGCCTAGGGACTGCAGGGAGGAATCACTGATGACCTGGCAAACCCCAGTGCCGAGGTTTGCTGTGGATGTTTAAAGCTGCTTGAATTCTGCGTAAGAGGTATGGGCCTTCTAAGGAACATTCGGCGGCTAAGTCTTGAGAGACTCTGGTTTCCAGAGTACCCCAGGTGTTCTGGAGGTCAAGATGGGAGCACATTTCACTCAAGATCTTCTATCAGAAGTTTTATTATTTAAAGTTTACCAATGAGGGAGGTGAGTTTGGATGTTTATCTGCAGCACATCCTTTTTATATCATTTTAAAAATGAGTGGATTGTGTTCTATATTTGTCATAATGTGTTCCTTTTAGTATTAAATGAAAGCTTATCTTGAGAGATGCTATGTGAGTGAAAGATATTATTAGACAGAGCAAGGTAATATATGCTAAAGATCCCTGCAAGGCTCCCTGGTGGATCTGGTAAATCCGTTCCATTTTCAGTCTCCATAAAGACCTCATCCATTACTCTGGTGTGCATCTCTGCTCTAAGAGCACATCAGAAATAAGCAAAAAGCTGACCAATCAGGAACCTGCAATCTAGTAAAACAAACAATAGTGTTAAAATATTTGCTGGCAGAGGGTTGTTTATTAGTAAGAACAACAAACAGTAGCAGGATTCTAAGTCATGTGTAAGTCAACACTTCTTTTTAAAGAAAGACCTCACCTACATTAACAAGCAGGGAATTGGAGATTCTCACATAGTGCCACCTGGAAGAAAACTCACAAGGGAAAGATGCCCAAGGTGTAGAGGGATCTGTAGTTACACCGAGCAAGTGAGGGGCAACTTCCAGATGATGAACAGATTTCAATCAGGAAGCACAAGGAAGATTCCAGCTTGTTTTCAGTGATAATTGTAGTCCTGGCCTTTGTTTAATTTTGTTTCTGAGAGGAGCCCTGGCACGTAATGGTAGTCTATACAGGAGGGATGACAAAGAGCCTGTAGAAAGCTTTTCCTATGAATTGTACAGTAGAGAACAGAAAAAGGATCTTTGCAAGAATGGATTTATGTAACACGTGCTAAAGTTACCCAAACGAGAGTGATTCTTTCCAGATAAACCTTACTATGGGAAAAACATTTTTAAGACAATTTCAAACTGACTACAAATTTAGAATACACTGTCTGAGTTGGAATTTTTGAGTTATATTAATGGAATCAGTGAGAAATGAACAAGTACAAAGTTTAAGGCAATTTGGTGCTGGAAGATACAGTCCACATGTCATTTATTTACAAGAGAGTGGAGGAGACATTCAAAATAACATTTCATGACCCAGACATGCAATAAATATACACAGTTACATTTAAAATTTAATTTTATTCATTCATTTATTTTAGGCCACTGAGATTTAATTTGAATTCTTCACTCTAAGCAACATTCCAAACCACTTTCATCATTATTTTTTTTTAATTTTGAGGTAAAGTCCCTTTAAGTCACTAAGTTACTCAAGCAGGACTCAAACATGTTATCTTCAGCCTCAGTTTATCACTGTGCTGAGATTACAGATGTGCGGTGCAAGGTTCAGTTCAGAGTCACATTTTCAGCTTTTAATCTGAGATTTTGGTCATCGAGAATGCATAGAGTAGTATTTTTTTTTAAAGTTATAGGAATAAACTAAAAAAGGATAAGAAATGACAACTAACTGGGTGGATGAAGTAGAAAAAAGCTGGTGGGAAAATATGGCCTACACCACAAATAAGGCATAAAAGATAAAGTTTGGCATAAGTCTTCCTCATACCATGAGCGAGAGAGCCAGGAAAAATTCTACCCAGAATGTATGAGAGTGGAAGATCCAGTGTGGAGCAGGTAAGTGGATGAGGCCTGCTGGGTCCTGGCTGCACAACTGGGTGCCAGTATCCTCTCCTCTCTGCCTACCAGCTTGTGCTGAGGCAGAGACACAAACTCGGGAAGGACATGAGGCTAGCCTGATCTCTCTCACAAGACACTGGCATGCAATAAGAAAGTAATGCATATGATACATATTAAATTGGGAATTCTCAAATTAAACACACAGATTTAGCATATTTGTGTTTGCTACATGGAAATTTTGTTTTCTAAAATCTGAAAACAAAATAGGCCAATCTCTGTGAGTTAGAAAGAGGGAAAACCACCAAAAGAGGAAACCAAAGTCTTGACCCTCAAAAAGCCTGGAAAGAGTTTTAAAAAAATGATGTGAAAACAGAGAAATATAAAATACAACAATCTTATTTTAAAGTAGAACATAGTTTCCCTCCAATAGTATTTGTTTACTTAAAAATGCTTATGTGGCACAAAACTATTTTCTAGGGAAGTAGATACTTTTCTAATTACTTTGCACAATGACAAGAATTATCTAACATTCTGCAATAAAAATATGAAAATATTCACACTTTTTCAAAAATAAGGCATAGAAGTATTAATTGCCAGGGATTGATCATTTGTTGATCATTCACAGGCGTCTGCATTGTGTTTTAACCCACTTCTTAGAAGGCTTCTCCAGAAAAGTGTCCTGCACCAGTGATCTAAGGTCACCCTACCTTGATGACATCCTACTGTTATGACAAATCATTATGAACAACATTATTGCTCAGTGGGTTTCTGATTACTGACAGCAGATTTCTCAAATTCTTGGAACTTGTCTAGTTTTATCTTCTTTCTACTGGTAAACACTCCCCTTTACATTTGACAGAAAAAAATTTCACAAGTAAAACAGTGAATATGGAAAAATTTAATAAAAGGACGTCAAGGAATATGCAACTGCTTTCTCAGAATTTATGAATCTGATGATTAGTGTAATTGTGAAATGATTAAAATGATACCAATTGATTTACCTTGCTCCACAAAGTAGATTTTATGTCTCTTGAGAAATCTTTCCTGCTATTGTCACAACACCTACTCTGTCTGTTAAATTAGCAATTAATATTTAAAAAAATCACTTCAACCCAAACACTAGGCTCACTGTCAATCATCGACAAATAAAAGAATAAGTCTCTATCTATATAAACATCTTTCTGAAAATACAGTGGTTTGAGGGCAATAAAAATAATTGAAAAAATAAACTTGATATTTCTGTGACACAATCTTACACACTTGCTACACATTCTCTCTACAGTAAATACATTCACCATGGCCTGGGCGAATGAGACTTTCAACTCTGACTTCATCCTGCTGGGAATCTTCAATCACAGCCCCATGCACACCTTCCTCTTCACACTGGTCCTGGCCATCTTCACAGTGGCCTGCATAGGGAACACAGCCATCATTCTGCTCATCTACATGGACAGCCGGCTGCACACACCCATGTACTTCCTCCTTAGCCAGCTCTCCTTCATGGACCTCATGCTCATCTGTACCACTGTCCCCAAGATGGTCATCAACTTCCTGTCTGGCAGGAAGTCCATCTCTCTGGCAGGTTGTGCGACCCAGATCTTCTTCTATGTGTCCCTACTTGGAGCTGAGTGCTTCCTACTGGCAGCAATGGCCTATGACCGCTTTGCTGCCATTTGCCAACCTCTAAGGTACCCAGTCCTCATGAGCCAGAAAATCTGTGCCCTCATGGCAGCTTCTTCTTGGATTCTTGGCTCCTTTGATGGTATAATTGATGTTGCATTCACTCTGACCTTCTCCTACTGTGGGTCCCGGGAAATACCCCACTTTTTCTGTGATGTCTCTGCCTTGCTCACACTCTCATGCACAGACACCAAGACATTTGAAAGAACAATATTTCTCTGCTGTGTGATTATGCTTATTTTCCCCATAGCAATCATCATTGCTTCCTACACTCGTGTAATTCTGGCTATCATCCACATGGGATCTGGGGAGAGTCGCCACAAAACTTTTGCCACCTGCTCCTCCCACCTCATAGTGGTGGTCATGTACTATGGAGCAGCGATCTTCATCTACATGAGGCCGACGTCTGAGTGGTCCCCAACCAGGGACAAGATGGTGTCCACCTTCTACACCATCCTCACACCCATGCTGAATCCTCTCATCTATAGCCTGCGCAACAGAGAAGTCAGCAGAGCCTTCATGAAAGTTTTAGGAAAGGGGAAATCTGCAGAGCAAATAGCCTAATTATTCTTGCTATAGAATCTGCTTACTGATTAAATTTGAGTATCTGACAAATTTAGACACTCAAAATGTACTAATATTTATAAGAAAGGTTATAGTTCACACAAAAAGGCTTGCAATTGAAAACTACCATATAATTTACAATTATCAGTAAGTGATTTTAGCCACAGAGTGTGTGGAAATATATATTTTAAAAAAAACTTAAAACACGAGATATTTGCCCTTCACAGTACCTCGTTCTTTGATGTGCTTGTAACGTACAGCAATTTAACACTTACCAGCCAACAATATCCATTAGTATGACTTTATACATAAAAATGTTCAATTCTTAGAACATACAATGAGCTAATTATATAGAATGTTATATAATTGCTTAGAAGATTATAATTACTGCTTATGGAATTGAACTTTTTTGTAAGAGACACTGGACTCCTCCATGACCATGTCCATTTGTTTCCATGTATTTCCTTTTGCTATGCATGCTGGTCTCATACACATGTGCGATTAACATATGAACATAATTCTAAATCTAAATTTTCCATCCCTACATATTCCCATCCTTACCTGGGTCATTTATGCAAATTTCCTGTATTGCGATCTCTTTTTAGAAAGGACTAAATTTTCTGAAGTCTGGAAGCTTCTATGCCTTGATTATGTGAAATTCGTATGGATTTGTAGGAGTGATGTTTACTTATATGAAATTTCATGTAATCATGAAGATTTTTGTATTTTTTGAGGCCTCTCTCCCGCTATGTCATACATTTCAGCTTCTCTCCTCAAACTTTGTTGTAACTCACCCACTGCATTCATTTTATTTTGTTGTACTACAGTTGCCACAAACTTGGCCCTGCATAGAGCAATTGTTTTTATGTCACAGTTCATATGGGTCAGAAGCCCCAGCATGGCACAGCCAGATCTTTTGCTCAGAGTTTATAAGGTTGCATTTTACTGATGTTAAGGGTCATTCTGGTTTTCATCCACTTTTCCAATTTTACACTTGTTCATGTTGCTTAATGTATATTCACATGGAAGACATGGGTAAAAAGTATTGATTAATGTGTAAATGGTAAAATACTGTGAAATACCATCTAAGAGTTCACTTTTATTATCCGTTGGAGGTTGTGAACAAGGCAATGATGATGGCTATACCTGATGTACAGAATCTAGTGATGAGTTTTTAAAAACATGATGATAATTGATGATGCAATTTGTCAGTGAAAAAAGACAGAATGATTCTGCCATATCTTGTTGGTATCTGTGAAAGCTTTCTAAGTTTTGGGGGGATGGGGAGAATAACGAAACAATGAAAAATATAAAGATAGATACAGAAAGTTAGGGTCAGGTGGAGCCCTTCTTTTGGATGAGAGGAAGCATGCTCAACCACCATGTGTTTACTTAACACACTTGTCCCATGCCCCTTTGCTGAACGAACCAGTTTCTCATGACCCATGTTCTCTGGCTAGAACACCTGTTTCCCTCCAGCACTCCATGCCCTCAGGGCCTTTAACAAGTGCTCTGTGTCCCTGGGGGCACTGCTGTTCTGGCTGTTGTGCTTTGGGCTTTGCACCTGTGAAAGATTAGTAGCTCAGTGGCTGCCAGCAATATCTCACGTATAATAAGTCTATTGGTTTGTAATGTGTCTGCCCAAGGTCTCATCTAATTTGGTCGGGGCTGAGTCTAGTGTTGTGATTGGTTTGTTGTATAGTGCTGGGATTGGTGATGCGACTGCTGCATCTGCCCAGGGGTGGAGCGCACATACTGTTTAAGGGCGGCACAGCAGAAACACCAGTCTTTCCTCTCTCGCTCGTCCCCTCTCTTCCTGATCAGTGTGCCTTGCTGCTTGTGGCAGCCATGAATGGCAGTCTGCCATGCCATGCTGCCTTGGAGCCAACTAAATATGGACTGAAACCCCCCAAGAACTGTAAGAAATAAACCTTTCCTTCCTAATTTTGGGTGTCAGGTATTTTGTCTCGGCAACAAGTGAAAAGCAACTAAGACAATAAGGAAATTATAAAAAATACAATAAACAGAAGAAAGACAAAGGGAAAAGGTGGGTGCAGAAGAAGCCATAGGTGGAAACTGAATATAGAACTCTAAATACTGATGAGAGAAAGGGGACAGTGAATTCAATTTAGTGCCACTCTTGATTGAAGTTTTAGAGAAATACAAGAAGATGCTTCTAGTAGGGACTTAAAAGTACAATGATAAACTTCAAATAAAATCTGAGGTAATATATTGGATTTTTAAAAGCTATCTCCAATAAGGTGATATGTAGAAACACAGACAGAGATAAAAACTTTGAACAAATTTAGAGATTAAAGAACAGTATGTTTTTACACAATAAAAATCAACACTACACGGAATGTATATATGTATTACACATGTATATATAATAAACACATATATGTATGCTACATACGTATATTTACAATTGTCTCAGAAATGTACAGATTGGAAAATTAAGCAGAAACTAAAATTTATAAGTCTAGATATAAAGTTAAAAAGAGATTTCCCATGATATATTTTGGCATATTAGCCTGGTCATTAATTTGTACATATGAGAATTAACCTTACAGTGACTTATAAGACAATAAATGAACTCTGCCTCAATTTTACCTGAGTTCATTTCAGCCTCCAAACCTGTGAGCTGTTTACCTCTTTCATTTATACATCACTCAGTGTAAGGTATTTGGGTATAGCAGTAGCAAACAGAGAGATATGAGTAAAGATTATGTCACTGTGCTTTCCTTGCAATAAATGTATCACTCCAGTGCAAGATTTTCTCAGTGGTGGAAACTGAGCATGATAGATATTTCAAAACTGTCTGTAGTATGAATAACTTTTTTGTGATCTTCAAATTCTTCTAATAATAACATCTTTTAAAGTCCTTATGTTTTACAGATTGGCAGAAATAAGAATGCAATAAAGAAATATTAATACATAATCACTCAGCTAAAATTGAAGGACTGTTTTTCCTTCTTATAATCATATATATGTTTTATCATGAAATCACAAAACAGTAAGAGAATATATATTCTCGTAAAGTCTCCACATGTGATTCTCTCTAAGTAGTTAATGTGGTTTTAAACTCTTTTGTCCTGAAATGTTTTCAAGAACATATACACAGTAAATTACTATACTTCCTCATTTCTTAAAACACTTGCTTTGCGACATTATTGCAAAAATATGACTTACAGTTCATTTTTTTCACTATTCGTTTAAACTTTTATATTTTAACAGAAATTATGACTAAAATAATGGATTAGTGACAACAGAATGAGCATTAGAGAAAAAGTTCCTAGATATTACAGTCAATAATAATGAAGACAAAAATATAGTCAGCTGTCATTTAGCTGTATGTCACCAACACATTGAGGGGATAAAAAGATACAGAAAAAATCAGACTGGAGATAAGTTTTTGAATGCATTGTAAAGGCATTATTATGAATAAATTCTAAAATGTTTCCTAGAATGGTTTATTTAATGAAACTGACTCTAATATACTTGAAAAGGTTCAAAATTTTATACATATAATACGAAACTTGCTTATCAAAATTAATGTTTCCATACACCTGTGGAAATGAATATTGTGCAGACACTGAAGAACACTTTAAATAAATACATAAGAGTCAGTCATCTCCAAGTAATTTTCTAAAGTTAGACAACCTTGCACATATAAAAATGAACAAAAAATTTCAAAAACCATTTCCCCACCCTTGATAAATATTTAACAAATACGTCCCTACTCTCTTTGTGTTATAGTCCTGGGATGTAGTGGTGGTTCAGCCTCCCCTTCCCAGGGTGCCCCTCTGCTGCCCATGCCGGCTGCACCCACGCTGCGGGGTCTTGGCCGGCCTCAGCCTGCCTGGCAGCGCATGTGGGTGGGGAGTGGACCTCCATGAGCTCTGAGGAGATGCAGAGCATGGACGGTGAGGAGACCCCGGGCCTGAGGACGACTCCCCCTTTCCTCTTCCCACCCGTGGGGAGCAGCCCAGTGCAGACTCGGGGGCACAGTCACCCCCACTCTGAGAAGCACATGACGAAGATCAGAATTCCCACCAGATGCCCAAGGTGACTCGGTAACAAACGCGGAGCGCGTGAACCGTCACTCATCACACGCGGCCTTTAAAGCCTCAGCCATGGCTCCAGTGCGGCCTCACAACCCCTCAGTGACTGCCCCGTTTGTGCAGGCTCTGGTCCTCCACCTTGGCGTGTAAGGCCTTCAGTTCCAGAATGTTCACTGCTCAACTTTAACATTTCCCTCCCTTTCTTCTATTGTCTATCGTTTTTTTTCTGGAGAATTCCCATTATTTATAATCTGATATTGATGGGTCCTGCCCCTGTGAAGCTCTACCAGGCTCACTGTGGTGCCATCCTAACGCGGAGCCTGACAGCGCCGCCCTTTTACACTGACTTCCACATTCTTCTTCCAAACCCGGATATTGGACTCTGCTTTTGGCGTGTGAGCCAACAATCCCCCAGTCAGCTGTCAGTACGTCACTCTGCCCTCTGCCCGCCCCTTCACACTCCACCCACTGTCAAACTGAATAAAAGACCACAGTTTCTTTGCCTGCCCCAGGGGAGCTTTCTTGCTGCTGAGGCCCTCTGGAACCGCAAAAATGGTCTATTTTCTTTTTCCTTTCTTTGTTCTTGCTTTTCTACCTTGCCGAGGAAAAACCTATCAGTATTCCCAAACCGAACCACTAATTTCATTATCTTTTCCAGCTTCTTCTATATTTATATTTTTTGTTCCGCTCGAAGGTCCCTATTTGAATATTGAACTGTTAGAGCGCATTATTTATCGAATGCTCTCTTTGTAAATTTAGTCCGAGGCTTGCTCTCCGCTCTCACCCCTCTGAGCGGATTAATCGCAGCCCCTTGTGCAGAGCTGTTGTGCTTTTCCGCACTCCTCTGTTCTCTCCTTCCCCATTCACCTGCGCTGCAGTCAGACTTTGGAGTCCTCTCCGGAGTCCGCAGTCCTCACCGTCTGTAGCTACAGCTCTGGGGAGACCCAGTTCACGCGCAGTCCTCCAGGTAACGGGCTCTGCGTGTTGCCCTCACGGCCTCACCCGCCCATGTCCCGGTCCTCGCGTGGGCCGCGCTGCGTCCCGGACAGGAGTGGGCGTGGGCCGCGGTCTCTGAGCGCCTCAACTGGGCTCCCCGCTATGGGGCGCGGGATTCTCACCTTCACCCGCGAATGCACGGCCGCTTCCACCTGCTCAGCGCCCCCTGCAGCCTGTTTCTAGTGTGGTTCTGGTCCGGAAGGAGAAGTCGCCCAGACCCGGGGACTAAAACCTTTGCCTGCAGTTGTTTGCCAAGCCCCGTTTCTTATTTTTAATTTTCAACATTTCCTCATTGGTATCTCTTTGCAGGAGAGAATGACTGCTTTCCTCACAGGGAGCTGACCCGGATAGAGAGACATTTCATTTCTGTTTCCGTCTTCTTCCCTCCCCTCCCTCCCTCTGCCTCTGGGTTCCCTTTCCATCTGTGAAAGAACAGTCTGCCTATCTTGTATTGTCTCTCTTTTATTTAGCTATATATTTATCCTTTGCGTTTCTCATATAGGAAAAAGGATGCGATATTTAACCTTGAAAGCCTAGGTTCTTTTACTTAACATTATGGCCTCAAGGTGCATCCATTTTCCTACAAATGATTCGAGTCTATCCTTCTTTGTGGCAGAGTACTGCTCCACAGTATGTAAATACCATATTTTCATTATCCATTCATTTATTGGTGGAAGAATAGACCCCTGCCAAGATTTAGCTTGTATGAGTTGTTCTTGTAGAAACATGGGTATTTACGTAACACAAAGTTTTTAACTCTTGCTGGGAGATACCTAAAAGGGGGATCACTGGGATTCATGGAATTTTATTTTTAAGTTTCCTGTGTGTAACTTCAGGCTACTGAGTCAAAAGCAAATTCCACCTTGATTTAACTTTATGCTGAGCTTCACCTAATGCCAGCTAAGCTTTCTGTGCATTTGAATCTAATAAATCAATAATATTAGTTTTCAACTTTGTTATCTCCGTCAATGCATTGTTATTGTCTTCCAACCTCTTGGCACTTGGGTGTTTGGGCTTTGAGTGCAATAATTTCATTAGTGAGTGATATAATAATAGAACAATTATGAAAAATTCTGAAAATTTATTCTTTTAATTTTATTTGGAGCTTAATTTTGAGTGATAGTTGATACTTGTTTATAATTAAAGATGGTCCATTTTCACAGTAGTTTCATTTAGGATTTCCTCTTAGAGCTCTGGATTACATTGCACCTAGTTTGTGTCCATCAGTTTAGAGGTTTTCATTAAAACAATCAAACGTTTTTACAAGCCACTTTTATGGGGCAGAGTCTGCGATTTCAAATCTTTTAACTTTATCAAGGTGATGGTATGGCAGAAGGAAAGTTTATCTTACCCATGCATGCTGGTGTACTTCCATAATACTAGCACTCAAGAGGCTGAGGTAGGAGGATTGCTGCGAGTTCAAGACCAGCCTGGGCTTCATAATGAGTTCAAGGCCCGCCTGAACTACACAGCAATGTATACAATATGTATCATTTTATTTGCATGGAATATTCTGTCCATGGCTAGTTCCCAGCCTGCATACAGAGACTTTCTGTACGTCTTTAAAACCAGTTTTTTTTTTGTTGTTGTTGTTTTGTTTTGTTTTTAGTGTTTTGAGTCTTGCAGTAACAAAAGGCTTCTTCTGTGTGTACAGACACGTTAACAACCGCGACTCCATCCTGGCACGCGGACCTGCTTCGCGCGTGCTCACACCGGGTCTGCGGACGATTGTGGGCAGCATTGAGCGCTCCTGAACAGTAACAGGACAGGTAAGGTCTGGCCCATTGTTTAACAGGAAATACTTTAAAGTTGGAGAAAAACCTGAGTAAATAACAAGAGTATTTCAGAAGAGTGACTGGCGTGAAGGAGAGCAGAGAGCGCTGTCAGCGCGGGGCCCAGGAGGAGAAGAGAAACTGAGAGCAGTAGCCCTGAGGACCCCTGCAGCGGCCGCTGACCTCCCTCAAACCGCCCTTTACCACTGGTTCTCCTGGGTCTTCCCCGCCTGCCCAGAACCAAGCTTCCTTCACAACTTCTTCAGAAAAGGACGTCCTGCTCGTCTCTTGGTCTCTCTAAGCAGACACAAGCCTTCCAGCCCGTCTCCAGAACTGGCCTCCGTTTAGCCCCCTGTACCCGCAGTCTCTGTGGCAGAGGCCCAGGATTCACCAGGGATTTTCCCCACCTGTGAGAGACTTGGGGGAAGGCAGAATTCTTCCGTCTAAGCGCGCACATCTCCATCTCGCGCACGTCGACCCCACACCATGGAGCTAGTGGTCAGTGCTGCGTGTGGGAGGAGGCACGGAGCTGCCGGCCCTGAACCCTCGGCCCGTCTCCCCGCAGAGACAGTCACGGACAGCGCCGTGCACCCAGAGGGAAGCTCCGGGCCCGGCTGCCAGCAGGTGACCCTGCCCTGGAGCCCTGGGTGCACCACGCTGCACTCCTTATTATGCAAAGAAACCCACACCGAGTGTGAGGCTTCCGATAACCTGCTGCCCTTACCCTAGATACCCCTCACCTGTGCTGACTAACCCGGCCTTTCACTTTTCCAGGGGCCTCTGACAGGCGGAACCACCTCAGACCGCAGCGCGGAGTCCTCTACTTTCCCCACAAGCTGTGGTCAGGGCCGCTCCCAGGACTCTGCCTGTGCCACCCTCACGTGAGGCCTGGCAGGTGCGGAGGGCTCTGCTGAAGCAGAGAGCGGATGTGCCTTGCAGTTTCACGTGAGCGCATTGTGTCACTGGGGTTTCCACGAGAACGGAGGCCTGGAGGAGGCTCATTAAACTGAACAGAAATTTCCAACTAAATTTGTGCCTAATTTCTGGAAGTCTGCTTAACTATGTGAATCCCACTTACAAACACTCACTTGGATTTAAGCACCGTTCTGATTCCACAAATTCATAAGAAAAGAAATAATGCAGAGAACCCATGAGGCAGCTAATTTATTTTTTATTGTATTTTGTATGAAAATTAAAATTTCCTTTGATTTATTAATAATTACTAGGGATTGAACCAAATGAGAGATCTGTCCATCTTAAGGACTCTGCATCCCCACCACCTCTGGATAGGAAGACTTTCTTAGGAGCCTCAGTCTGGTGATTTCTCTTCTCCAAGGCCCAATGAAATGAAAATCACAGCACCAATCAGTCCAGCTGAGCCGCTTCTTTGTACCCAAGTTGGGTTTCTCACATTACATTAGAAAGGCAAGACTTCCCATGCAGTGAGCAACAGGTACACTGCAGGAAGCGTTCCCTCCCTCTGACTTTGTGTGGCTGAGTCCAGAGCCAAATTCTACTTCTAGAAATTGCTATTCACATTAGTTATGCTCCTGAAACAACAATATATGTTCTTGAAAATTCAGTCCTTCAAGTAATATGCTCATCTTAGCAAGTAAAATTTGAATACGTATGTGTCCCCAAAATACTACTGCATTTGTACATGTATTTTCAACAAGAACACATGTAAAACTACCAGGGTAAACAATAAGATATAAATTATGGAGTTTTAAGTAAATCCGCCTTTTCCAGTGATGTTTCAGTCTGTCCTATGAAGATTATGCAAATGTAGTGATTGACACAGATGATCTATTATCTATTTTGTCTTATGCTGAGCCCTCTGCAGAGCAGACTTTGCAGTGTCCTTTACCTTTTGTGTCTTTGCTTGTAGATGAGAGGATTCCAAAAGGATGTGAAATGATGTAAAAGAAGTCATGAAAAATTTGCCACATTTAAGCAACATTGGGAGTTAGGTTCTGTGTCCATGACTGTCACTGTCCCACATGGCGTGATGACCTTGAAAGTGTCAGAGGGCGTTTGGCAATAGCTTAGTTTTGTTTTCCTCATTTGAGTTCCTTATTTTGCAGACTGATCAATGTAGCCACGAGTAGTCAGAATCAACCACACGGGCACCATGGTGAAGCTCACAGCAGCTGTGGTCTTAGCCAGTTCTTGGTGGAGGTTTTCCAGAGCTCAGACACATCACAAGAGGACATCAAGGGTGTGGTGGGGCAGATGTATGGCTGGAGGGTAACAGGAGACAGGATGAGAGACTCAGTCAGGCCAGACAGCCAGGTCAGCAGGACCAGCTTCTTCTAGAGCGGATGGTGATGATGATGATGGTGGAGCACTGAGGCTGAAGATGGTGACATAGAGATCTAAGGATGTGACCACTGGCATGACACTTTCTGTGACACCAAAACAGAGGAGCACACAGGCACACAGCTGTGAACGTGATGCTCTGCTCTGGACCTGAAGATCTGACAAATTCTGAGACACAGTAATTGTGGAGAGGCTGAGTTCCAAGAAGGAGGAGTTATTAAGAAAGATGAGCATGGGTTTGGAGACAAGGATCCACCCAGGAGGTGAGATGACAGCCAAGATGATGAAGATGGCCATGGTGCATAAGACACTCACAGTCGAAAAGAACACTGGGTCTGACTGGGCCTCTTGGGTATACCAACGGACATGAGGCCTGAAAGGGAGTTCTGACAGTCATCACTCAGATCAGTATTAGAATCTAATGTGGGCAACACTTTATAAAAAAACATAGAAAGGATACATTGCCATTTTGTAAGACACAAGCCTTATCTCTCTTTTGTAGGTCTATACAGTTTAATCCTAATGAATTTTTGAATATAATGCATCCAAAAAAATTCAACTGTAAAATCTATAATCATAATGTACTCGCCTAAAACCGTACACAGGCACCTCCTAATACTGGCATATGTGAATATTTCTTCCAGGTTATACTTTTGTACATGTTTATTCAACATATAGTTAAATGTTAAGAATAACTTTTATCTTTCATTTTTTTGCAGAAGTAGCAGATATAATTTTGCATTATTTAATGATTTTAATGGGAATGCATGGATGAAGATTACATTGGAACAAGGTGCACTTGCTCTCAATACATTCTTTGTTAAGGAAGAATTTGAATTTTGATCATTTTCTGAGCATGTGAAAAGAATCTTGACATAGAAGACATAATCCTTCTTTTTATATAAGGCAAACCTAGTTCGGCAACTAGTTCCTCTTTTTATTGTAAAATGAAAAAAAGAATAAAAATTATGATACAGCATTGCAAAACAAAATAATAGATTAACATTTGTGAATGTATTATGTATTGTAAGTAGTTGTTCAGATTATAAGATAAAGGCCTGAAAGAAGTGATCAAAGACTCAAAGAATGAAAGCACAAACTATTCTTTTTGATGAACTGAAAGAGATTAGTAGTATAATTATCTATCTTGTATTTATCTAAAATTTCAAAATCCTTCTTTCTTGGAACTCTGCCGCTCCACAGTTACTATGCCTCAGAAGTTGTCAGTTCTTTAGGTCTAGAGAAAGATAGCTATCTATCATATATATATATATATATATATATATATATATGCATATATATATATATATGATAAGATTTTATATAATCTTTTCCTTTATTCTCCTTTCCCTAAGTAACTTAAATTGACTAAACACATGTGAAGATATCAATGATATTCTCATCTAAGAAACGTCTATAACCAATCACACATTAAAATAAATATAGGAGAATGAAAATAACCAAAAATGGCAAATGAATCAAATGAGAAATACATGAAATTTGATATTACTTGAAGCATTTGCATCAGGAACAGAGTAAAAAAATTTGCGGAGGTTTTAGCTAAATAATACTAACATGGACATCGGATTTAGCAAACAGGGTACAAAATATTAATTCTCTCTTCTCCTAGAAAGTTAAAATTGTTCAGGGAAAATAAATAATACAAGAGACATGAAACACAAATATCTGTTAATTGAAAGAAAACTAAGTTGTTCATTTGAAAGTTAGGTTTTATTGTGGCAAAACAAATAAAATCATTAAGGAACAATTATAGAGAATCTTTCTCTTCAATCTAGTTCATAGGAAACCCCTGATTGTACAGGAAATGTTATGCAAATTTAAAAACTGGGATCATATCAGATTGAAAAGCGTTTGCATAGCAAAAGGAACAGCCAACAAAATGCAGAGGCAACCCACAGAATTTTACCAGCTATTATTCAAAGAACTAGTATCTAAAATGTATTAAAAAATCCAAAAAATCTGAGTGCCAAATTTAATGACCCAATCCAATAAGGGGTGTGTGAAATGAATAGACACTTCTCAAATGAAATTTTCAAATGTATTTGCTGAAGAATAGCAAATTATACATGAAAGAATATCCAACATGACTGGTTATTTGTGAAATGCAAATTAAAGCAGCACTGAGATTGCATCTCACTCCAGAAAGAATGGCTATCATCAAGAAATCAACCAATAATAAATGCAGGTGAGACTGTAGGGAAATTGGATTCTTTTCCAAATATGGTGAGAGAGCAAATTTGCGCAACCATTATGAAAGATCAGTAAGGCAATTCCTCTAAAAATTAAAACTAGCAGTTCCATTTAATCCAACTATTTCCCTTCTTGGTATCTTTCAAAAAGAGTTAAAAGCATCACGCCACGGTGATATATTCACATGCTTGTTTATAGCAGCACAATTTGTAAAAGCTAAATCTTGGAAACAATGCAGATGCTCATCAACTGCTGGTTTAATAAAGGAAACATGGTTTCTATGTACAATGGAATACTGCTTTTCCATAGAGAGAGAGAAACTGAGATTTCTTTTTTTTTTTTTTTTTTTTTTTTTTGGTAGTGGGAATCAAACTCAGGACCCTGTGCTTTCTGGGCAGACACTTAAGCCTCTGAGCTATGTCCCTGGCATTTGGGATCATTTTTAGGTAAATGGGTGTACTTTTAGAACATATTTTCAGTGAAATACATTAGACACATATTTAAATATCACATTATTTCTCTTGTATGAGAAGCCCAAAGAGTAAATAAGGACCTAAATGGAAGCTAGATATTGGTAGGTAGGAAAAAAGTGTTCAAATGAGAATGGAAACAAAGAGCGGTCGAGAAAGGAAAGAAGAAAATTGGGATGAAAATGAAAACTAGAAGGAAAACTATGGAAACAAAGTTCTGAAAATAGACAGTGGAAGAATTAAAAAGAACTCAGTTATATTATGTACAGGTACAAAATTCCTATGATGAATATGATTATCACGAATAGCAAATATATACCAAGAGAAATTAATTTAAAAAAGAAATAGATTAAAGGCTTAGTTTGGCCTCTAAAAACAATAATGAGTTTATAGGTGTTTATTCTGTCTGTCATGTACCAGGCATTTTGCAATGGTGCAGAAATACAAACATAGTAGAGAAATTTTCTGCTTGCATACAGTAATAAGTTTATAGTAGAAGGACACAGTAAGTAAATAAATGATACAGATTAAAATTCAAAAAGTCAATAATTTTGTAAATGAATAAAGTCATCAGGTTATTATCATTGAGGAGAGCAGCATAGAAGACGGACATAGAGACCAATCACACAATGGTGTGGATTAGGACGATGAGGAGGGCGTTGCTGGCCAGGGCCAGCAAGAGAAATATGAAGACCATAGTGCAGAGCAGGGCAGCATGTTTGGTGTCTGCAAAGAGCCCCACGAGGATGAAGTCAGTGTTTGAAGTTTGGTTCCATGGAGATAGACTCCCTGAGAATATATCTGCATAGAGTTCTCACCTGATGAAAAGCAATGAGAGTCAGGATTTTATGCCCATTGTATGCACATGACTCCATTTCTGGTGAAACATGCAGTTTGTGCTATTTTTCCAAACACTGGGTTAAACAGAGGTGGGATCATAAATTCAGATCTCAGGGAGGTCAGGCTGGATGTTGGCCACAAGCTAGAATGAGATACAGACAGACCTGGGGGCTCCATGAAGCAAACATGAGCTCGAGGAAGAGACAGGGGTTTGTACTCACTAAGTCTTACTTGTTTACCCCAAACTGGGAATATACAAAGTCTGAACTTAGGGATAGTTAGAGACTAAAGTTAAAAAAGCGCATTAAGTTTAAGACAGGAGTTAAATTGATGTATTCAAGAACTTCCAGATTCAGTAGCTCTTCAAGCTCAGTGACAGAAATCTGCTGAAGCAAATGACAACATTAAAAGTGTTGATAGTACTGAAATCCTACCTGAGGTTCTCTGGAAACTTTGTATCCCTCAAAAACCTTCCACTATCACACATCTCCATTAAAGCCCCTTCCCTTATTGCAGTTTCTCAGCGGTCCTCACGCCACTGAGTTCTGTAAACAGAGTGGTCAGGGGACTGACGCTGGGTGGGACATGCAGACAGTCTGGGAGAACAGCTCAGAGCACAGTCCTGCAGCAAGGCAGGAGGGGTCACGGCTGGCTGAACCCTCAGGGGCCACCGGAGGTCCAGGGATTTCTTCATTAACTGTTCTGCATACAAATGATCCTATAAACTGAAGAAACAAGAATTGCAGATCCCCTAAATAGGAAGTTTCTATTTTCTTGAAAACTGACTTTAGTGTTCATTTTCCCTTTTGCTGACATGATTTATTCCCTGAGACACTGCCTACAGCGTTCAGCATTAACAGCACCAGGTGGAGTGAATGTGTTAAATGGCTGTTAAGCTGCAGCTCTGCAGTTTCACTTAGGAACCAGTCTAGTCCTGCATCTCAGTTATTTAGAAAACAAAATCCCCGCTGTGTAAATCCACAGCTTTGCTCAGAAACTGCTCTACCCAAATGCATCTATTCTAAATTTTCAGTCAAATAGCTTGAGTCTCACTTCACACAATTGTGCTACAGTCTCTCAATCTAAGGACAGAGTTATTATGTTCTAGATTACCAGAGGGTCATGAGTCCCAGGACGAATTGAGATGTGGAGGGGCCTCAGTGCCACTGCACCCCAGATTTGAGGAGTGCACAGAGGCAGTGATGCATGGCAACAGGAAACACAATGCAAGAAAGACACCAAGGTTACAGGAATTACATACAAGACGGCACAGAAACTGGGCACCTTGGTCCTCATACTTTACCTGCTGAAGTCCTCCAGAGAGGAGCCATACTCCAGCAAGGATCTGACTGGCACAGGCTGCAGACTCCTACGTCCCCTCTCCTACCCCACCAGGGTTTGAGTCTGGGCAGAGCCAGGCCAATGCAGCAGTGTCCTGAAACTGGGTGCTCAGGTGTGACTTTAGGAAGTGAAGTGGGAAGTTGCTTCATGGGCTTATTTCTTTAGGGAATTGAGGTGAAGTCTTCTGTTTAACACTTTGCATTGCTGAACAGGAAGAAAAGTAAGCTGACTGAGGGAGGCAAGAGAAGTGTTTATTATTATTATTATTATTATTATTATTTTTCATTTCTTCCCTAGGTCATGGGATTGGATAGTCCCAAACCCCTCTGCAGGTGTGGAGTCACACTATCCTAACAGCAGTGTAGGCACAGCCACACTCGCACAGGTGACTGGGAGACTCTGTGATGTCCCTGTGCCAACCTCAGTGAGGAGTGGAACCATGCATGGCATACATGCAGTAATAAAAATAAAAGTCAGGAAAATTTTTACTAGTTATGTTTATTAGTAAATTTCAGTTGCACATAATGATCACATTCATCACACAATTTTGTAGTTGTATATGGTGTAACTTGATTCTTTTCTTTTTCCCATTCCCCTACCTCCCTTCAACCCCTCTTCCACTTCTTATTTATAAAAGCTCTGTTTCTATTCCTTCTTTTCTCATTTTTCTTTTTCCCTTCCTTCCTTCTCCTTTCCACCTCATAGTTCCCCTTCCCATTTAAATATTTTCTTCCTCTTTCACAATATCTATTATGAATTTTGGTCTTTATTTACACTTTTAATTTCTCACCAATAGTGAGAAATGAAAGACATTTATATGATATGACATTTACATACTTGTGTCCAAATTATTTTACTTAAGAGTAGGGCCTCAAGGTACATTCATTTAAATAGAAATGTCTCAAGCTTATACACCTTTATGGCAGAATTATACTCTAATATATAAAAAATGCACATGTTCTTTATCCATTCATGGGCATTTGGGCTGTTTCCAAGATTTCACTATTGCAAAGTGTACTTCTGTAAACATTGGTGTGCATGTATCAGTGGTGATTTTAATTGTTTCAGGAAGTTACCAAGGAGAATAGCAGAGTCAATTGGAGCCTCTAGTTCTAGTTTTGTGTGGAATCTCAACATTGACTTCCATAAAGATTGTACCAGTCTACACTCCAAACAGCAGTGAACAAGGGTTCCTTTCTCCCCACAGTCCTGCCAGCATTTGTTATTAGAAGTTTACTTGACATTAAACATTCTTTCTGGGGAGAGAAGGAATCTCAGTATTGTTTCAATTTGCATCTCTTGAGTGACCACAGATGTTGAGCAGTTTTTCATATATTTAGTTGCAGTTTCTACCTCTTCATCTAAGAAGTGTCTGTTTCTCTTCGATGCCCTATTTTGGATTGGGTCTTTAATTTTGCAGGGGTATGACTCCTTTGATTAGTTTCTATTCTAGATGATAGTCCTTTGAGAAACAGGTGGCAAACATTTCTTGCACACTGTGAAAAAAATGTCTCTTCACTGTGTTGGTGATTTCACTTGTGTAAAAGCTTTGTGTGTGTGTGTGGCACAAGGGATTGAACTCATAACCTCATGCCCACCAGGCAGGCACTTAAGCCACTGAGCCAAACTCCCCGCCCTAGTTTTGAGACAGGCTGACACTATGTAGCCAAGCTGGCCTTGAACTCACAACGCTCTTCCTACCTCAGCCTCCCCAGTGCTGGGATTAAAGGCGTGTACCACCATGCCCAGTTGTGTAAAAGTTCTTTATTGAGATGAGATCACAGTTGATTCTTTGTGGAAATTCCTATGTGATCAGGGTTTTGCTCATAAAATCTATGCCTACACCACTGTTTTCAGGAGTTCTATCTATTCTATCTTCCAACAAACTTAGTGTCTCTGTTTTATTATTTAGATAGTTGATTCATTTTTTTGATATTCAATTTTTCTAGTTTGTCTTATCTTTTGTTGGTTTAATAAATCTTATGCAGCACCAAAGTGACACTTTGCACATGGGAGCACCTGTCACTGTTCCCTGAGTTCTCCTCACTCTGGAAAGTGTCCACACTCACTCTCAGTAGCTGCAGTTACAGAGCTTCCTACTGAGAAGGAGCTCCTCTCCTAAACTCTTTGCTCCTAGCAGCCTTTTTACTATATAATTGTGTCTGCTCAAAGATTAGAAAGCTCTGTGTTTTCAGAGCTTTGAAAAATAGAAAAAAAAATTAGTAGGGGTGAATGTGAACTGAAAATGCTTTCCTTTTGTTAAAAATCATTTGAATGGAGACACTTAGCATCACTAAACATCAGGAACATATAAACATACAAATTAAATCCACAAGGAAGCACAATCTCAACCCAAGGAGAGTAACTTGTACAGGTTTTGAACACGCAGAAACTTTTATTCACTATTGGTGAGAATGAACATTAGTGCATTCTTAGGAGAAACATAATAGAAGATCCTCAGCAAATTAAAAATAGAAGTAGTGTACAGTCCAGAAATCCCACTACTGGGTATACAGCCAAAAAATTTAAAATCAGTATATTGAAGACACCTGCAGTCCCATGTTTATTGAAACTCTATTCACAATATCTAGGGTATGGAATCAACCTGAGTGGTGGGTAAATGGATAAAGAAAAAGTACGCATGCACCATGAGATCCTAGTCAGCCCTAACAAAGTGTGACATCCTGTCATTTGCAACAGCACTGATACACCTGGAAAATAATAACCAAATAAGCCAGGCACAGGGAGACAAATACTAAATGATCTCAGTCATAGCAGAATCTAAAAACCTTGATCTAATGGAAATTGAAACTAAGATCAAGACCCTACTTTCACTTAGAGATCAGTGAACATGTACACAAATTTAAATATTTCTCAAATTTTCAAAAACATACAAATGAAATGAAATGCTCTACAGATTGTTGTGATTTGAGAAACTCTTTGAAAAATGGTTTAGTAATGCTGACTTAAAAATGCATATGATTTATGTGTTGCCAGCATTAAGCTTAATATGAGTGTCTTAGTTACTTTTAACTCATTGCTGAGACAAAATACCCAACACCCAAAATTAGGGAAAGAAAGTTTTATTTCTTATCGTTCTTGGGGGTTTCAGTCCATACTCAGTTTGCTCCAAGGCAGCATACTGTGATGGGGCAGCCATTTGTGGCGGCTGCCAAACAGCAAGGCAAACCAAGGAGAGCTAGTGAAGACATGCCTTTCTCTCACCCTTACATTGTATGTCGGCTCCCCTGGGTGCATGCAGCACTCACATCACCAATCCCAGCTCTAGACAACAAACCAATCACAACTGCCAGACTCAGCCCTGTTTAGATTACATGAGGCCTTGGGGGGACACAGGATCAAACCCATACAATCAGCATGAACTTTCATTCTACCCAAGTTTATTAGTTGAACTAATGCTCTCCCTAATGAAGGTTTAATGTAGTAGTTATACATTTAAACTACCTGTGAAGGTCTAAGTGCATGCTCAGCAAAAAGAGAATTGTTGGAATCAATTGCTACATGTACATCAAGTGCAACACTAAGGCAGAGCTAACAAACACAAAATAAAAAAGTGTATTTAATATTTTTAGCTTTTATTTCTGTGATACTTGCCTAAAAATGAATGTGCTGGAAAAATAGTCAACAAGAAAGTAACTTGATAATTCAACAGTTTATCTAAATAACAGATGCTTCTGAATCTTTCATTATAAATTATGTTTTAGTTTATTTACATTTGACAATAATACAAAAACAATCCAGAAAAAGACCAGATACTGTTGCCCAGATTTTAATTTATTTTATTTATTTTTTCTTAAAGTTGCACAGACCATGAGGTTATTGTATTCAAACATTTATTTTATTTTATTCTATTTATGTATTTATTTTTGTATACTGGGGTTTGAACTCACACCAAGCAGGCGCTTAAGCCACTGGGACAAACTCCTGGCCCTTGTTGTCTAGATTTTAATGTTGCATTCTGTATTGAATGTTTTAAAATATACCATATGCAGAAAAATTAATAAATAAACTTGATAAAATTTTATTTTTTATATTCCTTGTTATATTACATTATAAAAATTAACAAAAATCCAATTTTTGGTCTTACTGTCTTTAAATATTTGGACTGGTAAGTGGTAAAATGGTTTATCTGATGTGTTCCACTGCAGGAAATAATTGTTATAGAAGAAGAAAAGTGTACATTTTCATAGGCTATATTTGCATTGGTAAATATTAGTGTAAATTAAATTTTAAGAAATTGTGTGAAGATTATAGTATTTTGCTATTTTGTATACCACCCATTATATGATTTGATATATCAGTAACAATTCTAGTTATTATTTAAAATATTGCATGTGTTGAAATAAGCAAATATTCTCATGAAATGGTCTATCACAAGGTTTTTAACCACAATTCTTTTAGTCATTCTTACACAAATAAGTTTCCCTAATAGCTATTCTAACATTTTCCTTAAAGTTCTTGCATTACCTATAAGTCAGAGCACTTCATCATCAGTAACATACGATTATTTATGGCAAACAAAGGAATCACAGAATGAGGTAAGTTCATGAACCAAGGTATCACTGGGTAATGCAAATTAGCTCTTTGGGTTTTTACAGTTCTGTGGCATTTAGCACATTCACAAGATTGGAACCATCATCACTCTCCAGTTCTTCAAATACCATAAAAAATCAGCCTACATAACACTTCATGCATTTCATGTGCTAAGAACAACAAGTTCAGTTTGTCTGGGAGATGTCAAGTTTGTCTCTAGTGTCTTGGCAACCTGTTTGTTTACAATCCAGAGAGAAAGAAGATCCCATTAGGATGACAGAAATAAGGTCAACACACATCTGCTCTATCACCCATGGACCTTCCTGGCTTCACCACCCACTTGATTGAACACTTCAGTAAGTATGATCAGATTTTCATGAGACTTCTGTAGGGATCTAATATTGTTATCAGATGAAGTCACCTGACTGTTCACATACCTGCTTCAGGGAGTGAAAAGCTCACGATGTATGAGGGAAAAGCTCATCTACCATGCAGGGCAAGCCCTGCTTAGCTGCAGCCGTCTGAGTGCCTTCTGCATGTCCTTGTTCCTCAGGGTGTAGATGAGGGGATTCACAGTGGGTGGCACCACAGTGTAGAAGACAGAAACCAGCAAATCCAAGGATGACGGAGACTTGGGTAGGGGGTGCAAGTAGGCAAAAAATGCAGAAGACACGAACAGAGTCACGACCAGGAGGTGAGGCAGGCATGTAGAGAAGGCTTTAGCCCGGCCCTCTCTGGAGGGCATCTTCAGAACGGTGGAGAAGATGTGGAAGTAAGAGACATAGAGGAACAAAAAGCAGCCGAGGTCCAACAGAAGACTGAGTCCAATGACTACCAGCTCCCCAACATTACAGAAACAGGCGAGGGAGAGCAGCTGTGGGATGTCACAGAAGAACTGACGGACCTCAAGAGGTCCACACATGGGCACGGAGAAGGTAGCAGCTGTATGCAGAACTGCATTTAGACCTCCACTGACCCATGAAGATGCTGTCATCTGCTCACAGACTTGGTGGCTCATGACCATCCCATACCTGAGAGGATGGCAGATGGCCACATAGCGGTCATAGGACATGACTGTGAGGAGAGTCATCTCTGTGGTGGCTAAGAGGACAAAGAAGAAAACCTGGGACACACACCCAAGAAAGGAGATGAGGTTAAGGTTCACTAGGGAGTTCATGATAGACTTGGGGACCGTGATGGAAATGAGGCACAGGTCCAGGAAGGATAAATTCCTCAGGAAGAAATACATGGGGCTGTGCAGGCAGGGGTCCCAGGTGGTGACTGCAATGATGAGGAGATTGCCTAGCAGGGCTGCCAGGTAGACCACCAGGAAGAGCACAGCATGCAGCACCTGCAGCTCCCGGACCTCGGAGAAGCCTGTGAGGAAGAACGCGCTCCCCCACGTAGAGTTGTCCATTTCTCCAGAACTTGAATCTGCAAAATAAAGCAAGCAAGGTGAGACTCGACCAAGAGTCCAGCGTGTTCTGTTTTCTTAATTTGTCTTTCTCCAGCTCACATTCGTATCTGTCAGAAAGTTTGCAGTCAGAGTGGATGCCGGGAAACCTCCATGGAGGCCACTTAACCGGAGCAGTGACACTGCATGTGAGGATGGGGAGGATGTCCCTCCAGGACTGTGTGCCTTAGGATTTTACCTAAATGAAGTCTATAATCAATAAGTGACTAGACAGAATTACGTATAGGTACTTTGTGTTAAAATACAATATTAGAAGAGAATGTATGTTTTTTGGACTTTAGAGTCTGAAGTCCAGTTTTCAAATCACATGTTTATTAAATTTGTGACTTTGATTAAATTATCTGAATAACACTTTAGTCAACTTGCAGTCAGTGCTTTCTTGTCTGCAGATTATTCTACTTCAATTAATTAATTCATGTACTGTACTGTACCTAACATGGGCTGGAGGTGTAGCTCATTGATAAAGCACATGTTTAGCATCTGTCAGACTGTTGGTTTGATCCTCTGCTTCTAAAATGATCTGGGGATTGAAGGTTTTTATTAAATGTTCAATCTTCCTTCCTAAAGGTAATGCCTGAAAATCTTTGAAAATTGGCAAACATTAGCAAAAAGAAATTTGACTGAGTATCTTATATAGTTGCTATTTTTTCCTTTGAAGTATTTTGCAATTCCATAAGTTACAGGAAATGTAACAATGCAAATTATTGAGAAGACTCAATAGATCTCAGGAAAATTAGCCTGATTTCCCAGAGGCAGCAACACTAGATAACTATCTGATATTCTTGGGTTTTGTGATTTATTTTGTCAAAGAAATTCAAATGAGTTAAGCTTCCATTTAATGCAAATCAGTAATGGTAGGCATGCACATCAGTGCATAATTTTCAGTCTTCTTCATCTGTCCTTATGCCTGTGGTACATTGATTTCTCCTCTGAACTGAGATATCATGCCAGTTCCCTCAATTAATGATTTCAGTAAGCCTTCGACCTGGGTATGTTACCACTGACACACCATATTTACACATTTCATATTTGGAGTGTTATAAATTGACATATGTGTGCAATGTGCAATGGTTCAGTCAAGATAATTAATATATGTATCTCCTTGAAGTCAATGATTTTATCTGTTAGAACATGTTGTACTCTTTGAATTATTTTGAAATATATTACAGACTCTTGAGGGCTATAGTCAACTCGTAAGGCAAATAACCCGTTTTTGCTTATTTATTGATCTTGTAGAAGAGGAGATCAGAAGGGTGTTCACTGGAGACTGGAGAGGTTGGCGGGGAGGAGAGGAGTGGAGGAAGGAGGAGGGGCCATCAGGACTCACCCTGTGATTAAAAACCAGAATCAAGCTGTATTATGTTCATGTGCCCAGGTCACTGGAAACCTTTTACATTTCTCTGAAAGCCTGCGTTCATGTTGTATTAGTGTGAAAGTTATGATCTCATCCTTTTTGTCAAAATACTTTATCATCTCAACAAGAATAATAAATACTGTCACTACCAGTCAAGCATTTTGAGAAAACTCAATGGATCTTGGAAAAATTAACCTAATTTCCCAGAGGTAGCAACACAGGAAAAGTTTCAGATATTCTCTGTACTTCTGTTGATCTAAATATTGTGTGTCTTTCAAAATGAACCACTTTAATTGTCTAACGTAATACTCACGTTCATCTATCATATGTCAAATACCTTTGAATAATCAGTGAACTCCCCAGCCATAGTAATGTCACCTATCAGGAATGGCTTGATGAGTGATGTGTTTTTACTCACATATAATTGATTACTGAGGACAAGAAGTGTTCCTTCTCTTTCATAGCTGCTTGGCTGTGTTGCTTTTTCACCACTCTATTTCTCTGCCTCTGAGTTTTCCCAGTCCTGATTCTTTTAGTCTCTGTGGATTATTTTATCATCTGCATAACAGAATTGTAAATATTCTGTGTTTCTCCACTGAGTTGCTCTGTTCTCTTATCTTTCTATTCCTTCCCCCTTTCGTCTCAAAGCAAGAAAGTCTCCCTGCTTCACAAGACCATGGTACAGTATCTCAGTATCTCACACTGGTAGCCCTTTTTGAGATATATGTATCACTGAGGGGTGGTGACATCTGGAGGATCCCTTCATGAGACCAAACCAAGTAGACCCAGGGTTTGTCACAATTGTGATACTGATTTTTTAAGATTAGACATTTTTAATGTTCTTCATAAATCTTCTGTGGCTATAGATTTTCTCTCTAAATTTTCTCTTTCTTGCTCTTTGAATTTCATGTTCATAACCACACAGAAATTCATCTAAGTGCTGATGCTCATTTTGCAAAAGGATACGTACACTATGGGAAAATACCAGAAGCCATATTCTACTAGACATGGTTAGATACAACTACATGGAAGTTAAAAGACAACAGGATCTCCTGGGGCAGGCAGCAGATTAACACTTTAAAAGTAAGCAAACATCAGCTTTTCAAAATTAATTCCAGCGGTCACAGTGCACACAATGCCTCCTTATCCTCCAAACATTTTCTCATGGTCTTCTAATTTCTTCATATTACACTACTTTTCCTCTCCATAAACTTCATGCTTCTTAAAAGAACTCTCAGCATACACTGCCTCTCAGCTCCCCTTAGTTCCTTCCTAAATCTGCCCCATGCTTCCCGTTAAACAAACAACCACCAGCAAACCCAAAGTCAGCTGAGCCTTTCCTCTCTCCGTGTTAGGGACCCTCCTGGAGATTTACAAGAAACAACTGTTTTCCACCTAGGTCAGCACTCAGCAGAAACAGCTGTCCTTGAAGTGGGGCCGTGGACTTGCAACACTGGCATGACCTAGGAGCAGGGTGGAAATAATGCAAACCCTGGCCTGACTCAGACCCACAGAATCGGAAGCTCTGGGTGAGGGGCTCAGAGCAATGTGCACAGAGCCTCCTGCTCAGGATTGTGATGGTGTCTCACATTTGAGCAAGGTAGATCTAAACAAAGTATGAAAAGGACAGAAGAAGAGGATAGACCTCAGACAGTAGGACAGGCGTCAGAGAGGACAAGGGTGAGAGGTGAGGTGGAGTGGAAGGGGAAATAGGTGGCATAGAGAGAGGCTGATTACAGGAAGCTAATAACCTCAGTGAATGCAAATGTTATGTGCAATGACATGAGCTAAGACTAATAATATCAACAAGAATGAGAATGGGGATAAGGGAATTAAAAGAAGAAGGAGGTGGGTGTGATTGAAAACCAGAATCAAGCTGTATTATGTTCATGTGCCCAGGTCACAGGATGCTTGTACTGTAAGCATGTACTGCAAACGTGTACTAAGAAAATTTAAATGTAACAAAATTAACATTTATAAAAAGATTATGATGCCTGGTGGCATCTGAAAATTACAGGCACAGAATAGGATGGTTTGTAAATTTTCTGCCTCTTACTGGAAACCTTTTGCATTTTCTCTGAAAAATGCTCCCTTCCCCCCAAAATATTCCTTTGTGTTTTTCTTCAATTCTATCTCCTAATTACACTCCACAATTTCTAACATTCCAAGTAAATTCTCAAAAACAACACCAAACCGGGGCTGGGAGTTTGGTTCAATGGCTTAAGTGCCTGTCTGGCAGGCATGAGGCTGTGAGTTCGATTCCTGGTGCTGCAAAACAAAACAAAACAAAAAACAAAAAGAAAACACCAAACTTTCCCTGGATAGTAAGCCACTTATCTCAGAATTCCTATCCCCTTTTTATGTGGTAATTACTTAACTGACTATATAACCATTTCCTGGAGATATGCAATTATGCACAACTTTATAATATGCAAAATGGTGTTTTCTATACCTAATGGGAGCAGGGAGCAGACACCAAGTGTGTCACACTTCTGAGGGAATCAGAGTGGAGTTGCCGTAGGAAAGTGAGCAATGCCCAGACTGACTCTCAGAAGGTGGGTCTCTAGGACGGGGGCAGCACCCCTTTTAGGGAGCCTGTGAGGAGAGCAGGCCCAGTGCACTGCACCTTCTGTGGCTGCTGAGGGGCTCGGAGAGATGAGCCCTCACTGGGAGGTCTCAGTTTCCCTGAGTCCCCATCAGGGCTTGACTAGGGCAACAACTAAAGGCGGCCTGGTGCTTAACTCTTTCTTCATATAGAATGACTTTGGCAAGGTGGATATATTCAAAGCAGAGAAAAAAATGAGGGTCTTCTTTTTTTTCTGTAATAAACCCAGAATTGTTACAAATAGACTGAGAGAAATGGTCCTGCAATAGGCATGGGAGGGGAAGAAAAAGCGCTAAGTAGCTGCGAGAGAAAGTAGGTGCACAGGACAGCGCAAGCATCTGAATGGTGGGAGAGCGTGGAGACTGGGACGCACTGGAGCTGCGCAGCTTGGTGATAAATGACTCCACCTTGGCTGCACAGGGGAGAGGTAGAAGGCCCAGCTCCCCTTGCCTTTCTGCCTCTGCCGCTCTCCCACTGGGGTCCTCCTGCCCAGACGTGGCTATGCCCGACCCCAGAGCTTTGGGAATCGCTTCCCTGATTAGAGACTCCAGCGAGCAGATCTGCAGGAGCCTTCTCACCTCCAGGAGGATGAACTGTGTGTCTCACGTATCAACACACAATAGTTTGTGTGCACTATTAGTAATAACGATGGAAGAACTTTGTCAGCGGTGTGAGGAAAGCACTTGCATAAATGACAAGCACCAGAAAGCGTGGGAGAGGGGAGATTGTGCATTTTTGTCCCCAAACACCAGCAGGGTCCTACAGCCCATTCATCCTGGGACAACCAGGGAAGCCCAGGTCCAACTGCACAGGGGTCATCAGGTGCCCCTTTAGGCATCTGTCTCCAAGTCAGTATTCGGGCTAAGGTTTCTCTGAGTAAATGATTTTATACTCCCCCATTTTCAGTACTGAAAATTGAACACAAAGCTTTTTACTGTGCTTTATCACAAACCCTTGCTAAGTGGCTAAGTTCCCCAGGGTGGATATGAACTTGTGATCCTCTTGCCCAAGGCTCCCCAGAGTGCAGGAATGAGGAGCATGAATACCCAGGAAGTCAGAATTGCGAATGACCTGAGGGGATGTGTCTAAAAGTTCATGAAACTCATACCACTGATTCTAAACTTTCAACAGCAAGTTGCCCTTTTTTGGTCAGAGTAAGATGACCAGAGAAGGTCTACACTAGGCAGGTTGGTCCAAGCCAGGTGTGGTTCACAGTCAGAAATCCTGAGCTGTCCGGGTGCCCTTGTTGTAACTGATCTAGTTGCTGGAGGTGGCCTTCTATTCCAACTCTACAGTGGGATGGCACCGGCAAGAAGCTCCAGGAATTAGCACCGGGTTACACAGTACAGGAATAGGATTGGGACACGGGTGTCCAGAACCCACAGGTTTGGTAGAAGCAGCCCAGGACAGCACAAAGGACTTTGGCTGGCTGGGCAGAGTCCGAGAGCCTTCCTGGAACCACAGTGCTTCTGTGCAGGAAGCCAGACTTCCACCCCAGACTTCCTGCTACTGCAGTGCTGTGGCTCACCAAGGCCCTGGGCAGGCAGGGGATGGCCGTCAGAGGTCCCCTCCTCTGTGCCCTGTGTGGGTCCGGCAGATGCTGCTGACCGCATGAAGTACTGATGCACTGACTCTGCTGCACACACTGTGCAGCTTCAGAGCTCTGAACCACAGCATAGAGACACAACTGACACGGACACTTACAGAAGCGAGGATGGCAGACAGGGCGTGCAAAGGGAAGCAGGAAGAAGGAGGAGGGAGCTTCCTTGGTCTGTTGGGCTGGGGAACAGGAAGGTGCCACGCTCTGTGTAGAGCCCAGTCACTGAATCTGTGGGTGGCTCCCTGGGCTTCCTATGGTTTAAGTGACTCTGCTTGACTTGGTCAGCAAATGCCCTGGGAATAAAAACAAATGAACCACATATTTCCCTTGGGAGACAGGGACATCCTAGGAGATGCTCATTCCCCTGAGATTGACCAGGAGATCACAGAGGAAATGATACCGCTTATACCTGGGGTCACCGTTCCTCTGCCCTGGAATAACAGAAATTGAATGTCTCTTAGCTGCAATGTGCATAGATTTAATTGTCAGGCTGAGCAAGTTTTAAGAAGTATATGAATATTTTTATTAAGTTTTAAATGTGAAATATGTTAATAACTTTTCACTACTATTTATTGATTTGCATTCTTTCTTTAGGATTTTTATGTATTAGGAAACAGACCATAAAACACTGTGTGTATTTTCTATAAAAATAAAGTTTTTGTTTTATTTTTATCTTTTGTGATTATATTATTCCCATGAGGTTTTGTTTAAGCTATTCACCTTGACACTTTTTCTATGACTGCTGGCTTTTAGCTCTTGCTTAGAAAAATTTTCCCTGTCATTTTTGGAATTGTGTTCTCAAGAAAGCATCTGACACGGCTTTCTAAGTGTTTCTTCAAGAAAAGTCCTTTTATTTTTCTTCTAATCTGGTGTGCTTTTAATTTCTACACTTTCTCTCAGAGCATTATTGGACAATTTGTATCTCTCCCATTTACAGAGATTAACTAGCAATGTACTAATAGACGTGCTTTTCCACTACATTCGACACAGCCACTAATCACATATATCTGCCTGAGTGCCCTATAGTTGGCTTAATAACAGATATGCTGACAGTTGTTGAAATATCTTACTGCTATAATATTTTAAGTTTTCTGTTCATGTAATCATCTCAGGATGTCTTTATTTTCCTCCAATTTAGAAACTTTCTGTTTTTACACATGTATTTTACTGATAAACATACAACACTACTGCATAGCAACTTTAATTCATTCTGTTTATTTGTAAATATGCCATGTCACATATGCATTGCATATTTTGGAAATAAATTTACTAATAAATTATTAGACTTATTTAAGAATAATTACTGGAAATGGTGAGGATCTGATTGTATCAGTGACTGAGTGGAGAAGTATATTTATAGATTTACTGTCACTGTAACCAATTTGATCTCTAAAATGAACAAATTAATACACTGTAGTTTTTAAGTTTTTTGGAAACCATTTAATATTGTTTTAGTTAGGCAAGTTTCCTTTTTATCCAAAATGGTTTGTGAGTTTTTGTTGCTTTCTTTATCATTCGCATTTCTTGTGGTATTTGAAAGGTTTAAAAATGCATAATACAGGAAGAAAGCTGCAACCAGTCCCATACGAATGTCATCTTGTGAAATAAATTAAGTTGATTAAAAAGAAAGGAAAGTAGAAGAAAAAGGAGGCAAACAACACAGAAAGGGTGGAACGAAAATCAAACTCTAGGAGCCCAAATCTATCTCCTCCAAGTTCTAACTACATATTGTAACAATGCTATAATCTAGTTGGGCCTTAAAATACTATGCATGGTGAAGAAAAGGGAGACACAAAAGTCCAGTACAGTTCAGTTTCCTATATATAAATTCCCACTGTTGTCAAGGGCATGGGCTCAGGAAGTGTGGTCGGTTGTCAAGGTCTGGGATGAGCAGGAAGTGAGAAGTGGTCCTACTGTGCTAAGAGCTTATTTGCTAAGTGATGACAGAATTCTAAATTTACACAGTGTGGTGTGGAGCTCTCTAAATATACCAAAATTCACTGAAGCGCCACTTTAAATGCACACAATATCTGAAGCTTAGCTCAGTAAAACATTTATGTAAAAATAAAAACAAGGGAATGCTTTCAATTATGTCTTTCCCATGTCTTCCCAGGCCGTTTTCATGCACAGATCAACACATTCTTTATAGCTCAAAATATAGCTATATAGGCTGTGCTTGCTTTTCATAACAAAATTTCTTTAAACAACTTAACCCACTTCAAGTGTTTTCTCACTTTCTCCTCATCCAAGCCCTTGACAAAGGCCTCCACCTCCTATGCCCACGTGCTTGACCAGATTAGGGTCCTTATCAGGATATCTTTACCCATGGCTCTGTCTTCAAGAGCTTTACCATTTTTTCCCCAGTAGTTCAAAATTTCTCTTTATATGTGAGGGTCTTTGATCCATTTCAATTTAACATTTTCATTTTGTAAATTATTTGATTCTATTAATGCATATTTGGAACACATGAAGTTTCCACTCGTCTTGCTGAGCAGGTACATGTACATACACAGCTGGTTCACCCTTTGTAATGCTCTCTCCCATCCTACCTCCCTCCCTCTCTTCACCTCTAAACCTCCTTTCCATGTTTTTGTGATTGTAGTTATTATTATTTTTAGGTCATGTGTATGACATGTAAAGTTTCCATGCCCTGAGGCTTTTCGGGTCCTGTATATGCCATATCTTAATCCTTCTAACTTTCCATCATTGCACCTCTCCCATCATCCTCAGTCTCCTGGACCTCTTCCCTTTCTCAGGAGCTCAGTGCCTGTGTTTCCTTCTATCCCCTCTTCATTGTGCTCCTTTTTTGTACTTTCCTTACTCAAGTGAGAGAGACCACACAGTATTGAAGCTTGTGTTTCTGATTTATTTCACTCAACATTTTCCAGTTATATCCATTTTCCCTCACATGTTTCAAATTTATCTTTGATTATAGTTCATTAGTGTTCCATTATGTGTCAATGCCACATTTTCTTTATCAATTCCTCTGCTGACAGGCATACAAGCTGCTTATAGGATTTAGCAATAATAAATTGTGCTACTATAAACATTAGTAAGTGTGCATCACTTGTAGTATGATTCTTTAGCTCTTTTGGAAAGATACTGTTATGATTTGTGTTTAAATGTCCCCACAAAGCCTCATGCAGTCCCGAAGTGGCTGAGTGTAGCATTTGAGATTGGTTCATTGTCTAGCGCTGAGATTGGTGATGTGAGTGCAGCACCAACCCGGGGATGGCGAGTGTCATACAATGTAAGGGAGGAGAGGAAGCGTACTTTTTCCCTTTTTGCTCTTTCACTCTTGTCACTTGCAGCTACCATGAACTGCTCCCCCTTGGCCATGGTACCCTACCTTGGACCCTACTGAGTATGGACTCAAACCTCCAAAAACTGATAGCTAAATAAACCTTTCCTTCCTTCACTTTTTTTTTTTTCTGAGAATCGGACTCACAATCTTGCACTTGCCAGGTAGGTGCTTGTGCCACTGAGCTAACTTCCTGGTCAGTGTTGGGTATTGTGTCCCAGCAATGAGACAAAAGTAAGCAAGACAGATACCAAGAAGGGGAATACTTGGGTTAGGTGGAGTTTCTAATTTTAGTTCTTTGAGAAATCTCCATGCTGGTTTCCCTAATAGTTGTACTAGTTTACATTCCCGCCAGAATTTTCATTGCAGCCACACAAGCATTTGTGATTTTTTGACTTCTCGATGATGGCCATCCTCTCTGGAGTAAGATGCAATTTACTTTTATTCCTCTAATTGCCAGAGATGCTGAAAATGTTTAAACTTTTGCTAGCCATTGACACTTCTAGGAAGTGTCTGTGCATTCCACTTCTGTGATTTGTGATTGGGTTATTATTTTAGGTGGTCTGAGTTTTGATTTCTTTAGATATTCTATATCTTTGTCCAATGTGTGAAGAATAGCTAGCAAAATGTTTCCCATTGTGTAGATAGTCTCTCCACCCTACTAACTGCTTTCTTTGCTCTGCAGAAGCTTTTTATTTTGATGTAATTCCATCTGTTGATTTTTGCTGTTTTTTTCTTTGCACTAATAGTTTTGTTTAGAAAATTTTTTCCTTCATCTATGACTTCAGATAGTTTACCTATTTTATCCTGCAGTAGACACTTTCTATTTTAATGATTATATATTTCATCAAGTTTATTTTAATACATGAAGTTTATTTTAATATCATGTATTTGTAATACATGATAAGAGATATAAGCCCAGTTTCAATCTTTTGCGAACAGCCAGTTTTTCCAGCACCATGTGTAGAATTAGCTATCTTTCCTCCAGCACATGTTTTTGCACCCTTTGTCCAGTATCAAACAGCTCACTGTGCCTAGAGTCATGTCTGTGCTCTATGTTCTGTTTCACTGATCCTCAAGCCTGTTTTGTGCCAATACCATGCCAATTTTATAACTGTTGCTTTGTAGTATAACTTGAGGTGAGGTACTGTGATGCCTCCTGCTTTGCTCTTTTGCCCACTATTCTGGGCCTCTTTTGTTTTCATGTGAATTTTACTACTGTTATCTCTAGTTCTGTCTCCTGCTTCTGGATAGGCAAAACCAATGTTGCCAAAATGGCCTTACTCCCTAAACTTACATACAGAGTCCATGCAATCCCAGAGTCCCAACAACACTGCCCACAGAGCTAGCAGCACTGGTCAGTCTCTCGCCTTCTTTATTTTGACCCACTGGTCAGTTCGTCTGCTTTCTGTGGCTGCGCCACCCTGTTTTTGTCACTGCGAATGTGTAATGTACTTTGAAATTAGTTACTGTGAGGCCTTCAGCATTTCTCTTTTTGCTCAGTATTCTTTGGTTCTTTGGGAGTTTATGTTTTCATATGAACCTTAGGATTATTTTATCTAGTTCAATGGATAATATCATGGGGATTTTGATGGAGATTACATTGAATATGTAGACTGTTCTGGTAAAGCAGACATTTTGACAATATTAATTCTGCCCATGAATATGTGAGGTTTTTCATCTTCGAATATCTTTGTCAATTTATTTCTTCAGTGTTTTGTAATTGTACTGTACAATATGAGTAATATATGCAAAGAGATTAAAACATACAAAGAATGAAAAGGAAATTCTGGAAATCAACAACGGTGTAAGGGGGAAGAATATCTTTGATGGGTTCATTGATATATTGAACATGAGTGAGGAAATAATCCATGATCTTAAAATCCAGAGAAAAAAGTACAAAGGAAAAAAAAACAGAATACTCAAGAAAGATGGGATAGTTATATAGATACAGAATATGTATAATGGGATTGCAAAGAAAAGAAAGTGAAAACAGACTAGCAAAACAAAAATCAATAATTATAAAGATTGTCTTAATATTAGTATCATATGTCAAACGACAAATCCCAAAAGCAAAAGAAATTCCATACATAATAACTACCAGAAGATCTGTGTTTAGATGTATCATATTAAAACTTCAGAAACAGAAAAAGATTTTTTTAAAAAATCAAGAAAGAATCCAGATGTGAGGAAAAATATCACCACAGGGGATCAAAAATGACTAACTATATCCTACTACTCTCCACCCAGTCAGGGAGGGTGTAGTGAATAACTTAGAATACTGGAGGCAGAAAATACTAATTTAAAAGTCTGTGTCTAGAAAAATTATCCTGTAAATGTAAAGATAAATGAAAAATAGAGTTCCTCAAACAAGAATTGGAGAATTTGTCATCAACCAATCTGCCCTGCAAGCACATTGTAAAGAAATTCACCATCTGAGCACAGCTTCCTGCTGGCTCAGCAGCAGTATCAGCTCGTCCTTCAGATGCAAACACTACTGTGTGCCAGGCACATTAGGAATCCAGGCTGTGCATTCCTTTGATTCATTCCCAAACCACTCCTTACCCACCCACAGAGAAATTCCTCTCCACAAATTCAGTCCCTACTCCAGAAAATGATGGGAACCACTGTTACAGTGTTCTCAGTTCAGGCATAGGAGTGATTTAAAACATGCCTAATGTCTGAAAAATTAAGGACACACAAGTTAAAGTCACAATGATCATCACCTCTCACCCACTAGAGGAGATATATTTAAAAAACTGGAAAGCTGAGTGTTGATGATGAGGATCATTGTGAGTTTGAGATCAGCCTCAGCTAAACCAAGAGTTCAAGTTCAGCCCTAGCTACCTAGCAAGACTGTTAGTCAACACAAACCAAAACCTCCATGGAAAGCAAAAAACCCTAAAACTATATTTTCCTTTTCCATTCATCTGTTTGTGGCCATAGGCACTGTTTCAATAGCTTGGTTAATACTGTACAGCTACAGACATAGGTATTTAATTCTTTTAAAATATTTTTAATTCTTTGAAAACTATACTGAGGAATAGCACAATGAGATTGTATAGTAGGTCTACTTCCAGTTTTCTGTGGAAACTCCACAATGATGTCCACTGTGGTTGTACTAAGTTTCCTTCCCTGGAGCAGGGGGAATTTTCATTTCCTACTCAGCCTCCTGAGCTCTTGGAATTCTTGATGGCCTCTGCTGTGACTGGGTGAATGGAATCTCAGTGCAGTTTGACTGGCTTTTCCCAGAAGCCTAAAGCTACTGACCACTTTTTATATACTTATCGATGTCTTGTGCTTCTTTTGAGAAATGTGTGTCCAGTTACTGTACTTTTCTTACGTGGGGCTATTTCCTTTCTTCTTGATAGTTTTTGCTGAGCTTTTTTTAAATATATATATATATATATATATATATATATATATATATATATTCTGGGTAATAATCCTGTACCAGAACTGTAGCTGGCAAATACTTTCTCAACAGCAACTATAGTCAAAATAACTGTCATTTGAAAATGTGAAATTGATGGCACACAATATCAGTATCCCTCTAACCACTAACTTTATATCAGAATATAAAATTTGCATGCAAGCTAACACAAAATGAATTAAACTTTCTTTGTCAGTGCTTTACTATTCTGTGTGAAATATCAAATTATCTCACTAGCAGTAGGAACTGTTTTCCAAAATCGATCTTCTAGATTACATCTAGCTAGATCCTAGATTACAGTCATTACACTATCTCTAAGATGCCTCCCTTTTTGCTCACTGCAAATCTGTAACTGGTTTGTTTCTTACAAGGCAGAGCTGGAGCCATGGGTGGTCTCAGGAATTTACAAAAACAAAACAAAACAAAACCAAAACAAACAAACAAATAAAAAAACATGAGCCTCCCACTCCAATTGCAAATTAAAATTCTACAAAAGGAAATCTCTGGTCATTCATTCATTTTACCACAAGGATTTGCTCTGGAAACTCTTAGAACTTTCTTTAGGAACCTGTAAAATCCGTGGTTTCTACAGGAAAGAAAAACATGGTGATTTTAATTATCACATCTGCCTTAGGTGGGGCACAGCGAGCCCAACTGCGATGGAGTTTGTGAAACTCTGAGGATGGAGATCTTCACAAGTCTCCGTAACAGTGTAGCCCAGATTGCATACCTAAGTCCCATACAAAAATCCCCAAGAGACATACATGTTCCACCTCCACGTAAGGAACATATACACTGAGTGCTGCACACATGTAAAAAGAAGAATGAAAAGAATCCCCAAGAGCAAGTGACTGACTAAAGTCAGATCACATCTAATTATACTTACAAAATTAGAAAAGTATTTGGAGGAAATTCACAAAATATAACAGAAGCAATAAATATGTTATCCAGATGACATTTACACAAAAGATTGATTTCAAAATCTTAACAATAGATTTAAACACATAATTACAATAACTGGAATGTTAATATATGTAAAGAAAACTTTTGTTAGTTTTTGAGTGATTTCCAAATTTAATAACTTTGTTTTAAACCTTTTTATTTCTTGAATAATAACATGTGATGCATGTTTGTTACACAAATTATTAATTTATAATTTGGATATTAAATTTGCAGCAAGGAGTCTGTTTGAAATAACTTTGACTGAAATTTCATGTGACCAGTTAGTCCGTATCAATTATTATTGCTTTGAGGTTTGAATTGGGGAACATACTTCATTACAAAGTGAAGCCAGCTCTATTCCAATAGCCTCAAGAGAGTACACTGCTGTTGTTATTTAAGTCAGAAAGCCTGACATTTTAGAATTCCTTTCGTCCTCTTCTCAAGTTCACAAGTAATCTATCCTTATTTTAACTTCTACTGTTAGATTATTTCCTCAGCTTGTTTCCTCTCCTGACAGCACCCACACCTGGCCACCCATGTCCATGTTCCAGAGACCGCAGCACCCTCCTCCAGGATCCATCACCTTCCTCCCGAGACGTCCTCCCCACGGTCCCCACCCAGCAGCCAGAGGGCACAGCCCCCAGGGTCAGTCAGGTCCAGTCTCCTCCTGCTTCACAGAGACCAGCGTCTCTCTTGCTGTAAGAACAGGAGGCAAATCCCTCCTCTGACCCAGGCGTCCTGCACGGCCTGGCCCTCTCTGGTCTTCGAGTTCTGTCTGTGACAGAGCCAGCGCGAGTTTGGTGTCCCACCGTGGGGGACCCTCCCGCTCTTTCCCCTCCAGCCCTCGCCCCTGCTGCTCTTCCCGGGAGAGACCCCGGCTGTGCAACCCCGCGCTGAGCTGCTCCTCCCTCTGCCCATTCCCTGCCTGGGCGTCGCTGTCCGCAGGTGGAGGTGCTGACTGTCCAGAGCGCGGACTCCAGGTCCTCCTCACAGCCAGCCGACTTTCACTCTCCTGTGACTCACAGTCACACACTCGTGTGTGGTTAGGTGACCGCGGCAGATAATTTATGCTGTTGCATTTTACTAATATTCATATGGCACATTGATCAAAAGCAGAGTTATATAAAATGGACATATCCAGAAATCTCCACTTTTTTCTATTCCTAGTCACACTGTATTGCTTTGCCTGACAGGCAAAAGATTGAACGTGCTACCTTGCATGCATATGCAGTGCTCTGTTTATTCCTTCTTTTCATTTTAAGAGAGGTCCAAAACAAAAAGTACAAAATAGCAATTTATAGTTTCCTCACAAAAAATTTGTAATTTTGTATGAATATATATCCACGGCAGATAATTTGTGTTGATGTATTTTACTTCAAAAATATGCATGTGACATGTTGCAGAAACAAGACCATTGTAAGAAGGGAAAGATTCAGAAATTTCCAAACCTACTACCTTTACCTTCATTGGTAAAAAACCTGAAGTGTTTTTCATTTTTATATTTAGTGCTTTCTCTGTATCTGTCTTGTTTTTCATTGTTGGGAAAGCTCATGAAAACAAAGCAAATGAATAGTGACTTATACTCCTTCCTAAGAGAAATATTTATTTTTTATGCACAACATATTTTGTCTTGATTATTTTCACATCCTTATTAAACACCAAGGTAATTAAGCACCAAGATAAAGAGGATTTTAAGTTCACATTTTGTTTTTTATAATGTTCGATATTTTGCAGGCTTTTTTAGTGTTAAACACCTAGCTTTATCACCTCTTATTTACAAAATAATTGTAACAAATAAACATCAGAAATACTTTAAAAATGAGGTTTTGTGTATATAGGTATATGTGTGTATATGTGTGTGTATAGATCACTGAAGTGTAATTGCTGATGTAAGAAATGTGCATGGAAATATTTAATATGCAACTGAAATTTTCCTTCAAGTTAGTTACAAAACTCAAGCAGCAGTTTAAATCCACAACCTATTAGAAGATCTTATCAAAATTATATGTTTTGCCAGTTAGATATGTAAGAAATAATTTGGTCTATTTAGTTGATAGTTTTATTGTAAGTTTGTTATTTCATGAAATACACACCAGTTTCTTCCATTATAATTGTTAAAACATTCTTCATATATTTGCCTTACTTTTTCCATCCTGTTATTGTTTTTCTCAATATTAGATGTTTTATTTATAGATAATATTAATCCTTGATTTATGATGAGTTGTAATTATTTCAGCACTTATTTTTAACAATTCAACTATATTTAATTTTGTACCTATGCCATTAATATCATACTTTCTACATGTCAAAATTTTGTACAAAAACAATCTTCATTTTACAATTGCTTGAAAGGATTTCACTTTAAAAAAAATCTTTTGTTGTTCTTAATTGAAACCCTATTTTAACTTTTATAGAGTCTATGATATGCTGCGTACATTATATAACTTTAAGATCAGCACTCATCAGAATATTTTGCACCTATTAATCATGCAACAATAAAATTATCCTGATGAAGAACAAATAAAATTACTTATATCTGATGATTAGTGAGATTGCAAGCCAGGAGATATAAATTCATAAAGTCTGGACTGCTGTTCCACCATTTAAAAAAATGCAACCACATTTAAAGCCCCAAACACAAGGTGACTGGTAGTCCCACCTTTGATTGCCAGGATCTGTGGTGCTGCTCTCACAAGTTCCCTGTGCTGCACAGAAGGTACTGGGCACAGTTTGTACAACTGAGGGAACATCTGTTGTAGAGTCCACAGGGTTCCCTGTGGGCCTGACCAAGAAGGGAGGTTTTTGTCCCTGTTTCTTCATTTCTGTCTGCTTCCTGTCTGCCGTGGGTAAACGGTTTGTCTTTCCATGCCCTTCCAACATGCCCTTTCTGATTTGGAGACAGCCAACTATGCAGTGAAATCTCTAAAACTCAGGAAGTAAAATAAACTTCTCCTCTTAGGTGCGTTTTGAGTCTTTTCATCCAAGTGATAAGAAAGTAGCTAAAAGATTTTGGAACTGGAGAGGTGGGATATCGCTGTAACCTGTGTTTCAAAATCTTTAACGAGGTGATTGAGGATAGATTTTGGAAATGTTTTGAGAAAGGGCTCGGAGAAGTCCTAGAATTTTGTGAGGAATTGATGCTGCTCAATCCTAGGCAGAACTCAGAAGACAACAATCCCGGTATATATGTGAACATAAAGGACAGGTTCAGAGGTGTCCATTTGGGAACAAGGACTCCATTGGTATTTTGCCCATATCGTGAGACATTGTAGGAGAATGAGGCTAAAAGTGGTGAGCTAATTAATCTGGTGAAGGAAATGACAATGTAGCTCAAAATTTAGGCTGTGGCATGGGTACTGCATGGAGAGTTTAGTCAGATCTACATAGAAAATAAGGAACAAAGGGCCATGTAAATGTTTTCAGTTTTATCAGCAAGTAAGTTCCTGAAGTGTTGAATCAAAGATATGCATGCCTGCTGCAAATATAAATAAAGAGAAGCCAAATACTTTGCATAATGTGAAGATTAAATTATTTTAAGGTCAATATTCTCACTTAATTATTGTGTACCTAATGATCAAAAAACAATAAGCTTGATGAAGAGCAAATAAAATCTTATCTATCTACTGCTAATTAGACTTGCTAGCCAGGTGACACAATAGAAAAGAAATCTTGAAACCATCTCAGGAATCAGCAAGACTGTTCCCTTACCACATTTAAGAGTGTAAATCTGTTAAATTTCCTTTGAAAGCAGAGCCCCAGAGCTTCTTGATCATTCTGGGCCACAGAAGAAGTATTTCCCCATGTTCAGTCATCCAAGCACTCATACCAACTGCAGCCATGATCCAAGGCAGCAGGGCTATTGCTGGAGTTAGTGGTGTTTGGCATTACTCTTGTGATGCTGATATTTCTAGTAGGTAAAATGCAATGTTATGGGGTCATGGAGGCTTCCACCCCCCATTTCACAGGAAGGTTTGGGAACCTGTGAAGTGCACCATGAGAGGGCACTGGATCAAGCTGTGAGAGTAAAACCAAAAAAATACAATGTAAATTGCAGGAAGTTGTAGGTATCAAGTATATGGAACAGCTGCTGAGAAAAGCCAGAGGCAGGGAGCAGAGAAAGGCCATGAAGTCAGCCACTGGTAGTACAATAAGAATGTGACCACACCAGTCCTTTGGTGCTCATGTCTCACCAAAACATGCCCAGGAGGCTGGGCATGAAACTGCAAGGTTTACTGATGGCTCTGGATTTGCTCTACTTTCTTTTCAGTCCCCTAGTTTTTTTCTTTTTTTGAAATGGAAATGCTTACCCAGTGTCATTGTGTATTGGAAGTGTTTGATTGATTTTTATTTTATGGAGTTTAAAGCTAAAATTTGCTTTGAGTCTCAGAGGAGACATTGGAGTTGGATTTTTCAGCAATGACAGAAAGTTTAAAATTTTGCTAACTCTAAGAATTACTAAATGTATTTTGCATAAAGCAATGAACGTGAACTTCTTGCTGGCCAGGAACAAATATTGTACTTCAGATCTAAATGTCCCCCAGATTCTCACATGTAAGTAAGCCGCCTGGTTGTGGAGGCGTCACACTCATCAGTAGACTCACCTGTGGATGAGGGCAGCAGCTGACTCTGCTGGCAGGAGGTGGCGCCTGGCTCCAGCTGACCACTGTGGTGTAGCTGGAAGGGTGTGGTCCTGTACACATCTCCACCTTTCTCTCCTCCCTGAAGGCCTTTGGGAAAGCAGCTCTCCTCTGCCCATACCCTTCTATCAGCACTTCTTGTCTTGGAGATGGCTGAATGTGAACTGAAATTCCTAAAAAAAAAAAGAAGTGAGTCAAAACAAACTCCTTTAATTTGCAGTGAGAAGCACTGTGTCCCATTGATGGAGAAATGACTGAGACTTTGTCATTTTCCTCATCTAAGAAAAGCTTTCATCTTTTCATCATTAGCAAGAAGTTAGTTGTGGCTTTGTAAGATGAGACAGAAACACTGCTCTTGTGTTGCAAATTTCTTGACCTAGATACCATTTTTTTCTCACTTTAAAATATGCTCTACCCTGGAGAATTCCTGCTTGAGAAAAGGGTGTAGTGTTCTAAATTTTATTGGAATTTTGAGACACCTGCTTTTTTATATTACTGTCTCAACCTGATTTTTCTGTTAATATTTCATATAAATATATATATTTGCAATCAATAAATCTTCATAAACTGACATGTTTTCCAACACCGACTGCCGCGTCCTTCTCTAGCCATGTTCTGTTGACAAGGTCCAAACGTGGAAGAAGATAGATCTTCAAGGAGGACGTCTTCTAAGAAAAGGCCGCAGCATAAAAATTGACTTTGCGGGAATGGGTTAACATTTCTGGGGAACTATAATGTTAATTTGTGCTCTGATCCAGTTTGGAGGATTTCTTCTATTTTCTTTCCGGTGTACCAAATCAGTAAACAAACTATAGAAACTCCCTAAGAACAAAGGGATAATCAATGAAACGTTTTTTCTTACAATTGATGATCTGACATTTGAATAGGACTAACAAGATTAAGATCAGACCGGAAGTTTGGGAGCCCTTAAAGATAATGATAACGATCAGTTGGCTGGGGCTGTCTGGGAGCCTCCCTACAGAGATGCTAATATATTGCTATAGAGATGAGATGGATAACACATTCTTGCAACTGCAGGAACATAATGGGGAGATAAGGGGGTTAATTTAGGGCTAGGTATACTCTTATGTTTTATAGGCTTTTAGATAAG
>RJWM01012331.1:0-56901 GCA_004363535.1 Dasyprocta punctata | reverse complement strand
AATCCTGCTCAGAACTGCTTTGTAGTGGTCTCCAACACTCCACCTATGTCAATTCCAAATAAATCCTGCAGTTTTCTCTTTGTTGCCTTCAGAGGGTGTGAGTGTCTCTTCAGCAGCCCTCCCACATAGGATTCATATTCATAGGGTTCACTATCCTTCTTTTGGTCTTATTCTCACCAGACCTTCTAGGTGACCCAGAAAATTATTCACCAGCCATGCCGCAATAAAGGCCTCTTTTCTTTGTTTCTCTATTCTCTCTCTCTCTCTCTCTCATCAGAGGACCAAACAATTTTGTTGTAGTTAAAAGCCTGTGACTATTTCTTAATGTTTATTTTATTAAAAGCATCAGACCATCATTATTTCTGTAACCAAATAACACTGAAGACTGTTTTCACCTTGACTCACTTTTATAAGTTTACTATCATAGTATTTGTTTCTAGATATACACAAGGATTAATTCGTGATCATTCATTCTCTTATTCACACTAGGCATTGATCTAGGACCCACTGTGGGACCAAGTAACACTGGTGATAGAAGACAAAAGGTGAAAATATAATTCTTTCCAATTTGAAGCTAAAAGCCATGTAAAGGAGACTGTCAGACATCAACAAAGACCCATAAATGTACACATTTCATATTATGAAAAGTCTTCTTAAGAAAATCAAGTGGCTTTGAGTGGAGAAAGTAAGAAAGAGTAACTAATTTAAGTGAAGAGGTAAGGAAAGTGTTCTGTAAAGAGCTTGCATATAGATTGAGACTGAAGGCAAGAACGCTTTAAGCCTAAAAGCAAATTCCCTGATAATAGCATGTGCAAATGCCCTAAGAAAGGAAAGAAGTTTTAGAAAAACAAGAAATACTGAAAAGAGACCAGCAAAGGTGGTGTGCAGTGAGCAGAGGGAGAACACCGCTGAGACAGGGCTCAGGCTGATTTTCGTTTTTATGAAGAAGACCTTTCTTCCCTTTGGTTCTTTATTGTCTGACCTGTGCTTGAAGAGGTGATACATACTGTGCTGCCTGGGCATCTTGCCCTCCTGCAAGTCTTGCCAGATTTTTAAAGTTGCAAACTCCTTCCCAGGCTATGTAGTATCAGGTTTTTAGTCAGTTTGTTCATTTTTTAACCCAACTGGCAACCTCGAGAGGTGAGGTTACATCTTGTTGAAACAAAAGCAATTCTCATTTAAAAAAAAATAATATATTAAAATATTTAGACATAAAATTTTTTATTTCAATAATACAAAGGAACAGAGGGTCTGTTATTACTTTGCTTTGAATAAAAAATTATCATTTTACTAAATTGAACTGTCAATAATTCTCTGAGACTCAAACTGCAAGGGAAGGAGTACTTTATTCAGGTTTGTGTCCATCAGTTTTCTGTTAGTGTAACAAGAACTAACATGATCAGCTTTTTAGAAACTGAAAAGTTTGTCTGGCTCACAGTTTATGTTTCTGCCCATGAATAGTCCTTGCCGTTGCTTTGTCCTATGGAGGCCCGTCCTTGCTGAGTGTTCCTAGAGAAAACTGCTCAGTTCATAGAGAAAGAGAGTAAGACCAAGGTTCCTCAGTGCAGGGGCATCCTAACAACCATCTCAGAGCTCCACTGGGCCCCACCTTTTGAGGGGTTTACTGCCTCCCAACCTCACTGTGGGCAAGAGACAAACTCTTACCACAGGGGCCTTCACAGCACCCTCAATGTTTCCCTTGCAATAGGGAAAGCTCTAAAAGTGCCTCCCAGAAATCAGGAACTATAAAGGGTTTTAAAGGGAAAGAAAACAGAAGCAGCAAAATGACTGCTGCAAATTCAGAGGGCTACAGTCAAGCAGGTGCTTGAATAGCGCACAAAGGAAAAACTGCCCTTTGTGATTGGGCCCAGAGGATCTTGTCACATACTTTCCACTGAAGGGTGGAATTTAGATGAGGTGGTTTGTCTGTTGATATAAAATCCTTATAATTGGGATTCCCCCCAAAAATAAATATTGTCTTCTGTTTAAATTTTTTGAAGATTGATTACAGACCAACATGATTTTTCCTACATGTATCGTTTACTGTTACAGATGTTGTGGCCAGATTGTCAATAAACTTATTTTAAAAGTAAACTAAACTTCTAAATATAGGTAGTTATTTAACATTCTATAAGATATGCTTTGAACTTCCCTTTGTGAAATCTTACAAGAATGATCACTTCACTGATTAACTGTGGAACTGTGATTTATTCTACCTTGAACTTATAGTCTAAATCTAATCATCTCATTACTGGTAACAAATCATCTTAAGAGCAGTTACAGCTAGAATATTTCCTCACAATCTGGAATGAAACACTGAATACAACTCTCAGTTCTAGCTCCCTTTATCATGCTGCAGTGAATCTGAAGGTTAATTTACTTCCCATCTGCCTTTATTTTTTGTTCTGTTGATCTTATACATTTTTCCCTTTCTTTTGCCCTATGGGACTATATTCTTTATATTCCAAACCTCTTATTTCTTTTATACTTACAGAGTTGATCAGCTGAAGTTCAGCAAAATATTACTCTAAATGATTATGCTTTTCATTAACGTAGTATAAACTAGCACTATCTCTTCTAATTATTCAGTGACTTGCAATTTTTACATTTTCTTTTGAAGCTTCCTTTTCCTTTATACATGAACAACACTTTGAAAGTTTTAAACAAAAAACAACAATTCTTCCAGGACTTGTTGAATTAGTTATTCCAAATCATATGCATATTTTTTCAATAATGAAAGCATTACTACCTTTTCCTCCCTTTCAGCTGTCAGTGTGAACTAGCAAATGACATGATAACATCTGCACCTACAGCACACAGGCAACTGAATACAAAATTTAAATTTCAATTGGAGTTATTATCAACAAGAAAAAAAAAACTTGGTTAATTTAATGAAATGTGATCACAGCTCAGTCTTCCTCTATCAAATTATAGGTTGCATGGGGTGGTAGTTAAGGACATAGTTTTGTGGACAGTCTCATTTGATGGCTTTAATCTTCTCTTCTTAATCCCTGAGTCCCAGTATAATGGTAATATCATTTTGGAGATTTTCATTTGTTTTTACAGCAAATGTTTTATCAAATATATTCTGTAATTTAAAGTACAAACCTTAGCTTTTAATAATGTTAGCTTTTAAAATTCTAAACTAGTACCTTATAACCATTAAGATAAGTGTATTTGAGAAAAAAAACAAGTATTTGTGAGGATGTTAAAAAATTAGAACCTTTTTGCATTGATAGTGGGAATGTAAAATGATGTAGCAGTTATGGAAAACAATATGGCCATTCCTCAAAAATTAAAATAGAATAATCGTATGATCCAAGAATTCCACTTCTGGAGATATTCCCAAAAGAACTGAAAGCAGGGATTCAAAGAGATAGTTGTATAGCCATGTTCGTGGCAGCATGATTCATAATATGTAGCCAAGATTAGAAGCAAGGAAAGTGTTTAGGGACAATTGAATGGAATAAAAATGTCACATGCACACACACACAACAAACACACTCTAACATTAAGAAGCCTTAAAAAGGAAAGAAATTCTTTTTCTTCAAATTTTTTATTAGTATGTGTTTGCAGTAGTACATGATGATTAGATTCCTTGTGAGAAGTTTGTGTGTGTATATAATTCATCTTCTTCTTCTTTTTTTTTTTTTTTTTTTTTTTTTTTTTTTTTTTTTTTTTGGTACCAGGGATTGAACTCACAACCTTGTGCCTGCCATGCAGGGACTTATGCCACTTAGCTAAATCCCCGGCCCTATATTTTGAGACAGGGTCTCACTATGCAGTTCAGGCAGGCCTTGAGCTCACTTTGTAGCCCAGGTTGGTCTTAAACTCACAAAGATCCTCCTGCCTCAGCCTCCTGAATGCTGGGATTAAAGGCGTGTGCCACCACACCCTGTTTGCATCTTCTTTTTTAATTCCTTTTTTTCTCCTCTTCCTTCTTTCTCTTGGTCCTTTTCTATTTTGCAAAAGATATATCTTATTTCCTATTAGCTACCTTTTAATTTGCTCTTTAATATTTTGTATTTCTCATATAATAGAAACCATGCAATATTTAAGGTTGTGTGTCTGATTTATTTCACTTAACATCATACACTCACAGTGTATCAACATTCCCACGATTTACTCAAATTTACCTATTTTATGGTAGACTAGTACTCCATTGTGTATAAATACCACATTTTCTTTACTCATTCATCTTTTAATGAACACATAGGCTGCTTCCAAGATCTAGCTATTGTGAATTGTGCTGCTATAAAAATGGATGTACATGTTTCACTATAACATGATGTCTTTAACTCTCTAAGAAATATACTTACAAGGGAAATATTTGAGTTGAGATTTCCAGTTTTAGTTTTTTGAGGAACACCCATCTGATTTCCATGGTGGTTGTGCTAGCTTACATTGATGTCTACAATGTACATACATTCCTGTTTCCCTGGTAGCCTCTTCAGCATTCATTATTATTTGAATTCTTTATGATGTCCATGCTTTCTGAAGTAAAATAGAATCTTCCTGTTGTTTTAATTTGCATTTCTCTAATGGCTAGAGATGCTCAACATTTTCTCATGTATTCATTGACAATTTGTACTTTTCATTCTTCTGAGAAGTGTCTATTCATTTCAGTTGCTGGTTTCTTGATTTGGTCTTTTATTTTGGGAGGTCTGATTTTTTTTTAAAAGTGGGATCCTGATACATGCTATAACAGATAAAAGTTGAAAACATGCTAAGCGAAATCAGTCTGTCACAAAAGCATAAATACTTGTACTGTATGAGTCCACTCATATGAGATACCTAAAGTAGAAAGGAAATTAATAAAGTCCCAAACTAATGTTTGGCCATTTGTTACATAAGCGTGAATGGCACTTAAGAGTATTAACAGGCATGTTGGGAAAACCATGTCCATGATTTACCTGGAAAGTCATTAACTTTCCAGGGAATAACTACAGTTCAGTTACTACATCTATAAATTGGGAGGGATAATGAACCTACTTTAAAGGTGCCACCTTGAGGTTTAAAAGAGATTCAGCAATCCATCTATATTAGTTTTTGGGAACTGTCATAACAAAATACTTGAGTATTGAGGGCGCTGCTTACAAAACAAAAATTCATTTTTCATTCTTTTCAAAGTGAATTTGTAAGTTGGTGTCATATTTTGTATGCACACTAAAAGCATTTATCTATGAAACTAAAATTAAATATATGATTTATACTTGTCCTACACTTATGATGTGTAAGGGACTATCGTGGGCTGAATAGTATCCCCAAAATGCAAATGATGAAAGTTCTCACAGTTCTGGAGGCTGGAAAATCAGTGTTGGCTGACTTGGCTTTTCCTGAGGCTTTACTCTTTGGCTTGTAAAATGCCTCTGTCTTCCTCTGTCCTCACATGGTTTTTCCTCTGTGTCCTCATTTCTGAGCTCACTTTTTCTTGTTATAAAAATATGAGGCATATTTAATAAGGAACAACATTAAAAACTTCATTTTAACTTAATTACCCCTTTAAAGAACTTATCTCTACACATGGTTACATTGTGACATCCTGGGCAGTAGTTTCATCATTTGCATTTTGGGTGTACCATTCAGCCCATGATAGTCCCTTACACATCTTAAGTGTAGAATAAGTATAAATCATATATTTAATTTTGATTTCATAAATAAATGCTTTTAATGTGCATATAAAATATGACACCAACTTAAAAATTCACTTTGAAAATAAGAGGTGATGTGGATAAAGTCATTCATTTAGCAAATTTTGATGCACAGATCTGTTGAACAGATGACTGTCCATGATGAGAAAAGGAGAACTTAAAATATGGTGCAAGATTTCTGGAATGGAACATGAATGTCATCATTGTAGTCATAATATTTACATAGCACCCTCATTTTTTGCTTTTTAAAAATATATTGTCCTACTTAATTCCCACATGAACCTTGTAAGTAAGACTGGGTCCTATATTATGTGTTCAAGTTATATTTATTTCTCCTGCATCAGTTTCTGAAAATGATTTGTGCTTGTTTTAAAAAACAGACTTTCTAGGGGCCAGGGATGTAGCTGAGTAGCGCAGCACTTGCCTGGCAAGCCTGAGATCCTGCAATTGATTCCCAGTATCCCCAAACCCAATGGACCTCCTGTATCACTATTTTTTTTTTTTTTTTTTTTTTTTGAGACAGGGTCTCACTAAGCAATCAGGCTGGCCTTGGGCTCACCTTGTAGCCCAGGCTGCTCTCAAACATGCAAACGATACTCCTGTCTGAGTCTTCCAAGTGCTGGGATTGCAGGAGTGTGCCACCATGCCCAACTTCCTGTATCACTTTAAAATAGAAATAGTGAAGGAATTTTGGCAAAAGAAACCAGTCTTAGTTACTTATTTCTCATTGCTGTGACAAAATACCTGATGCCCAAAATGGAAGAACAAAAGGTTTATTTAGCTTACAGTCATTTTGGAGGTTTTAGCACATACTCAGCTGGCTCCAAGGCAGAGTGGCACAAGGCAGAGGGGCAACCATTCACGGAGGCAGCAGGTACAAAAGGTGACAAGAGCAAAACAGAAGAGCATACCTCCTTCCCTCCCTTATACTGTATGCTGGCTACTCACACCTGGGCAGGTGTAGCACTCACAGGGCCAATTCCAGCACTAGACAATGAACAAATCACAAATGCTGGACTCCACTACCTTTGAAAGGCCTGCCTCCCATGACTTCATGAAGCTTTGGAGGGGGACATCCAAACAAACCATAACAGAACCCAACAATGAAAGCAAAAACATACAGGTAATGTATGCTGAGGTATCTGGATTCACAAGGCCACAACAGTGACTGCCTATAACATCCCCTTCTACCTCCAGTCTCAGACAATGAGAGAGCAAGAGAAACAGAGAGAGAGAAAAATTATATCCCAAAAGTTGCAGGCATAAGTGAAACAAAGGAGGGCAAATACTAATTGACAGAGAAAGTAAATTGATAGGAAAATTAGAACAAAGAGAAATAAACCAAAACTCACCACAGGTCCTGAAGGCTTTACACAGGTTTTGAAAATCAAAGGGGTTATCAGTGCCTCCTCTTCAAAAGCTTGCTCTACTCCCTTTCCCCAAATTGTCAAAGGCAAGCTTCTGTAACCACAGTCAGCTTCTCAAATTGCAACAAGAATGCTCAGGAGGCAATTTTAAAATATTTAAAGAAATTTGGCAAAGATACTGGGCATGAAGACTTTAACAGGTGAATTCTGGGGACACAGTTCTGCCCTTAACAGTATTCCATACATCTTAAGTACATAATGAATGTAAGCTCTGTTTTTCTTATGTTTATATTTGGTCACTTTATGATGCATATAAAATATAATATTGCTTTTATAATTCAAGTTTTGAAAATAAAATACAGTAGGAATGAACTCATTCTTTTAGAAAATTCAGCTCTAGCACTTCTTTTCTTCCATGGAAAAAATAATGAAGAAAGGAATCAGAGGCTTTTTAAATTAAGTGGTCTCTGGGAGACCAGGGAGGATTAGCATCATAATCACAAAAACAGGCTGGAAAAATAACCTATTAAAGTTCTCAAAATTCTTTTTAAGAAGTAATTCATGTGAGAAAAAAGATAGGGGGATAGCCACAATTAAAGAGAAAATGAAATAATTGGAGGAGGAAGCCTCGGGATTTTCTGACAATGTACTGTGAAAGACAAAACAGACAGAAAACAGGCATGAAAAGATAATAGGTTGGAGAGGAATGATCTAGAAGTTTAGAGATATGAAGCAAGGATGAAACAGCAAGGAAAAATTTCTGACAGCCAACAGCATGAATGAAACAAAACAAAAGGAAACAAATAAACAACGCTTTTTCTAACAATCTTGATGAAAATTCAAAATATCCTGGATTAAAAGATGTTTAAAAGAAAATGAGGAATAAAAACAGGGCAAAGCAAAAATAAATTACCTACAAAGAAATAAAAATCTAAATGAAATCAGAGTTGCTTTTATTAACATTGGATAAAGGAAAGTAATGAGAAAAAGTAATTTCAACTGTAGAATATTTCCTCTGCAAAGAGATATTCAAGTGTATGATCAATTTTTTTAATTATAGTAGTGAGGTAGGATACAAGAAATAAAAATAGGTAAAAAGGAGATAAGGAAACTACAATTCTTCATTTTTTTCACCTTTATTACCTTAAAATTTTGAGTCAGATCTCTGCTTAGCTCTGCTTATAGGTATATAAATCATCTGAGGAGTACCTGTATTACAAAGTTTATTAGCTATAAATTTGCTTAATCTATCTCATCCCCCTTCAAGACCCAGGACTTCAAGAACTACAGTAATTTTAAAGATTTGCAGAAACATTCAGTGGCCAGTTTTTACAAAGTCCAGTTCAAGACCCATGGTTCATAACCTGTGAAATGATGTGTAGAAATTCTAAGTCTACAATCATTTCAGATTCCAGAAAAAGCAGAACCTCTCAACCACTGTAACGATGAGGTCAGCTGCCCAACTAAGAGCAACTATACCATGGAAAGAACTGAAGTTTCCTCTTCAAAAGCAAGAACAGACATCTCATGTGAACAAAATTGTCCCTCAAGCCAGAAGGATTCCTTGGGAACTACAAGCCAGAACTGACATAGTAATTTGCTGGACAATTGTTCAACTCAGCTAATTCTTGAAAACTGATTTCAATCTTTTGTGAGCAGGCCAGGAGAACGAGCTCCCTGCAGATGCTCAAAACGAAGTTCTTTTCCTATCTTCCCTTACTTTCTAATTGTCTAATAAATCTGATTCATCTCATATTCACATACACTGAAATTCTTTTCTGTGATAATAGTTAACCAACCTACTCTGTAGGTTGAATTGAAGTTCCCATCTTCCCCTTTGAGGACCTCTTCAGACATGTTTGGTGACAGTTGTACTGAGAATTTTGTCATATAACCTGTCTGAAAGAATTACTCAAGGATATATACCAGTAAAAAAAAATTCCAAAACTGCAACAACAATAACAACAACAAAAGAAAGAAAGAAAGAAAGACAAGACAAGACAAGAAAAGAAAAGAAAAGAAAAGAATAAAGTTTGGTTATAGGAAATTGTGCTAAACAAAAGTAATAGAGAGCAAAATAAAACAAAGCAATGACAAAAAAAAATCAGTAAAATCACCTTACAGTCTGAAAACTTGTAAAATTTTGTATCTTAGTGAATATGCCAGCTGTGAAGCAGAAAAAAGGAGAAAAGGGGGAAGAAATAAATATAAGTAGGAAAAAAGATTATGAATTAATATGAAAAAGATTTAAAAGTAAATATTGTCTTGAAAATACACAAGATTTTACAGACAAATATGTTGTGCAAGAAAGATCATACATATGAAATTTTTGATACTTTTTATTATTTTCTTAGAAATATGCATGCAGATAATACGTAAAAAATGATCCTCAAATAGAAATCAAGTTCTTGGACTGAGGATGTAGCTCAGCAGCACAGTGGCTGCCTGGCAAGTGCAAGGTCCTGAGTTCAATTTCCAGTACAAAAAAAAAAAAGAAAAAAGAAATCAAGTTCTCAGTTCTTAGCACACCAAATTCTTTTTTATGCATGGCCATAACCAAGAATCTCTCCCTGCTTCCCCCCAAAATTAATCAAATTAATTTAATTAATTTATATTAAGAAGAATGGAAAGTATACAAATGTATGCAAGTTGAATAACATGCTCCTAAATGACCAACAATGGGTAATTGAAGAAGCTAAAAAAGAAGTAAAAATATTCTAGAAACAGATAAAAATAACAAAAAATTCAAAATCTGTGTGTTACAACAAAAGCAGTACCAAGAGACAATAAATGCATGTATCAAAATAGTAGGAATATCTCAAATGAACACCCTAAAATTCACTTCAAGATTTAGAAAAGAAGAAATCAATCTCAAAGTTGTTAGAAAAAATAGAAGAAATTATTGTCAAAATCAATACAATTCAAACTAAAAATTACAAAAGATCAGTGAAAAAAATAATTATTTTTAAAATGATGAATTTTAAAAATATTTAAATAAGAAAAATACTACTAAAAATAGAATCAAGAAGAAATAGAAAACCTAAATAGTCCAATAATAAATAATGAAATGGAAGCAGTAATTAAAACTGTCCCCTGTTAAAGAAAGAAAGAAAAAAAGAAAGAAAGAAAGAAAGAAAGAAAGAAAGAAAGAAAGAAAAGGCCAATACCTGTTTTCTTTACTGCTTAATTCTACAAAACATTTAAAAAAAAATAATTCCAATTCTTCTTATGAGGCATTTTCAAAGTATATGGCAAATACTTACATTTAAAGACCTTAAAATAAAAGACATTATCATGAACAGAATGACAAAAGCATATTATCATTACAATAGAGTTAAAATTTCTTGAATAACATTTAACATCCCTTCATGATAAAACAATCAACAAATTAGGTATTTAAGTAACATAACTCAAAATACTAAAGGCTATATATGAAAAACCCAAAGCAAATATACTGAATGTGGAAAAGCTGCAAGATTTTTCTCTAAGATCAAGAATAAGACAGGATGTCTATTTCATAACTCTTATCTAGCACTATACTGGATGTACTAGTGCAAGAGCAATTAGGCAACAAAAAGAAATAAAGGACCTCTACATTGGAAAGGAAAAAGTTTTATAAAACTTATAAAAACAATATGGTTTTATGCATGAAAAAGCCTAAATACTCCATCAAAAAGCTGAAAGAACTGATAAAATAATTCAATAAAGTAACAGAATACAAAATAAACATGCATGCAAAAACAGTGTTTTGTACATCAAAGTGAGTTTGTGAAAAATAATTTAAGAAGGCAACCTTACAATAACTACAGAGAAATTTAGGAATACATTTGACTAAGGAAGTGAAAAATCCCCACAATGAAAATAACAGAACACTGATAAAAAATTATAGAGGACACCAAACATGAAAAGATATCCCATGTTCACATACAAGAAGAATTAATACTGTTGAAATAACCGTGCTGCCTAATGACCTCTAAATTCAATGCAATTCCCATTGAAATACCAATGTCACTCTTTATAAAAATAGAAAAAAAATTCCTAATATTAAAATGGAACCACAAAACTCAGAGTAACCAAAGTGATTCTGAGCAAGAAAAGAAAAGCTGTAGGTATTACAATACCTGACATTAGAGCATATGACAAAGTTATAACAACCAAAACAGCTTTATATTGGCATAAAAATAAATACACACACACACACACACACACACACACCAGTGGGAGAGATAGAACCCAGGAATTAACTCAGATGCCTATAGCCAATTGATTTTTCACAAAGACACCAAGAACATGCAATGGAGAAGATATTCTTCAGTGACTGGTGCTGGAATAATTTTATATATATATATGAATCATGAAGTGTTTTACCTATGTCCTCTTCTATGAACTTCATTGTTTAAGGTTTGACAGTTACTCTATGATACATTTTGAGTTGAGTAACTCTGTGTTAAGTGAGAGGAAGAAATTTAGTTTTGTTCTTCCATATATATATATATGGAAGCACCTCTAAAAACTGAAAATCAAATTAATAAATGATACAAATAAAAAAAGAACTAAATAGACATTTCTCAAAATAAGATATTCAAACAGTCAACCAGTATATGAAAAATGGTTAGTCTCTCTAATTATCATAGAAATACAAATCAAAATCACAATGAAATCTCTCATCATAGAATAACTATTAGCAATATATATATATATATATATATACACATATATATATAATACAAATATTGACAAGGATGTAGAGAAAAGGGGAACTGTTATATACTATTGTGGGAAAATAAATTACTGTTGAAAAGAAGAGCAAGATTCATCATAAAAGCTAAAACTAGAATAAATGTATTATTTAGTAATTGTGTGATGGAATACTATTCAGCCCTAAAAATGAATGAACTTCTGTCGTTTGTGGTAATATGGATGGAACTGGAGATAATCATGTTAAGAAAGTAATTCAAAATGAAAAATATCATATGCAATCACTGATTTGTAGAAACTAATAGCTCAGTCTTGTAGAAGAATGCAATAGAATCTTGGTCAATAGGGAACGGGAAGACATGTTGTGGGGGGGGGGAAGAAGTTCTGTAATGGGCACCAAAACAGAGATGATTAATTCAGGCTGTTAAGTAGCACAGTAGGATTAATAATCTATGATGTATTTTTAAATGATTGGAAAAGGAGATTTCAAACTACATAAAAATGATTGATTTTTTAAATTAAGTTAGAATGATTAATTTTTGAAGAGATAGAAATGCTTGCTGCCCTAATTTGACTATTACACATTACATTATATGAATCAAATTATCACAATGTACTCCATAGAGATGTACAAATATGTCTCAGTTTAAAATATATTAATATAAATATATTTACAGGAGAAGTGATGTGTGTGTGTGTCTATTGTGGGAGTGGGGTTGGGGTGAATATTAACATTAATATTAGAAACTATGCATTCTTAAATTTTGTTAATATTTTAGGAGAGTGTTTTATATTGTAGTGAAAACACTTCTAAATTAATAAGATAAACTAGAAATTATGCTGAAATATATTACTTTCACAAGGATCTTAGTAAATCTAAGACTCAGTATCTCCATCTTTATATGAAAGTGACATCCCCCAGCTTTTCACACTCAGTTAATGCTAGCAGAAATACCTGACAGATTGCAAAATACTCAGGACAAAATCTTTACTGTACAAAGCAAATAAGTTTCCAAACTTTCAAAATATTCACTTAAAAACAGATCATTTAAGAAGAACTCCTTGGTACCAATTATATGCTAAGTATATCTTACTTAACTGAAATCACTCATCCTGAGATTCAGATTAAATTACTTCCAACCTGTATGGATTTATGCATGCAATATTCCCTCTAAGATGTGTGAATCCCAAAAACCATATGTGTTCACGGTCATTTGTATTCTAATTTCCTGCTTCACTAGAACAGTCCTCCTCTCTCTCCATGTACCTGTATAGTTGTCATTGTCACACAAGAGTCCTTGCCGTGCATAACAGGGATGCTGGGGGTGTTAATCAGAGTTCACACCCTGCTTCCATGCAGCCAATGACATTTATAAATTATAAACTTATTAAATGAATGGAAATTAGATATTGGTCATCTTCATTTTCAAAAGTTATTTAACCAGCACTTCAGGAATTTCTCATTGCCCCGGTTTTGCCCAGTGCCTGCGCTTGGTGACAGGCATTTCAACCCTCAATTCCTTTCTGTCTTATCCTGCAGTCTCATTTCTTCTGTTCTCCTCCAAGCCAAACCACATTTCCTTTGCAGAATAGCTTTATGTCACTTTTTCAGTCTCAAAGCTGTTCAACCAGAATTCAGAACTCAAATTCATAAATAAATGTTCACACTCACAGGTGTTTCTAGACAAAAGAAATTTTCTGTCAGATATTGTAACTAGCACTTGAAAGAATGTAGTCTGTCCCCTCACTGTTTCAGTGATAGGCTGTTGGGAAAACTTGATTAGCCTAAGGAGGAGAGACACTGATTCACATTTTCCAGGTCCCAAAGTATAGTAAGTCTTCTCTCTCTCCATTCAGAATCCACATAATCTTTGCAGGTCTCTGGTCATCTGCTGACTTTGATTACAATCTCTGATCCTGAGCTATCCAAACACATGAAACACTGTGTTCCAAAAATGATGGAGTAAATCTGGCACACTAGTGTCATTTCTTCTGGTTCTGTGAACTGCTGCATTTTTCTATTTTATGTGCAGAGCCTGGTCAGTACTGACCAGTCCCGTTGCTATTTTTGAATTACTGTGATCCCAAAGAATTTGTATGCCAAACTGGTATGTGTTTAGTTCATCTAACCTGAATCCTATATTTATCCCATTCAGCACCTGGGATAAGCATGTAGTATTTATGTGACTTTTCTAGCGATAGAAATTCAACTCAAAATACCTTAAGAAAAAACCTATGCTGTAGACTACTAGTTAATGTTGTTTAGAAGTTGCTGTAGTTTAGATCTAAGATGTCCCCCAAAAGAGTTATGTGTTCAGAGATAGTGCTTCTGTTTGTGTATCTTGGGAGCACTTGGGAGATCCATTGATGAGCTCATACCTAAATTTGTTATTAGGGGAATGCAGCCTGATCAGAGAGGGTGGGTCACTGTGGGTGTGACCTGGATGGAAGTATACTTGTCTTTGGTTCCTCCCTGCTCGCTCTGCTTCCTGGCTGTAATAGTTTAAACTGTTTTTTCCTACCAAGCTCTTCAATCACATTGTTCCTGCTTTGGAGGCAACCACCCATGGACTGAACCCTCTGAAACTGTGAACCAAAAGAAATCTTCTCTCCTTTAAATTACAGATGTCACATATTTTATCTCAGCAATGGGAAACTGACTAAAAAAGAAACTCAGCAGTGGAACTAACTTTAGAGAATCCAGAAAATTCATTTTCTGTCCTCCCTCCTCTCTCTTTTCCTTCATCCTCACTCTCTCTCCCTTCCTTCTTTCACTTTCCCTTCCCCTCCCTCACCAACCTGTTCTTCCTTTTTCCTTCCTTCCTTTTGTTCCTTTTTCCTTCTTTTTTTCCTTCCTTCATTTCTTACCCATATTCTATTTCTCTCTGTGTTCTTTCCTTTTCATTCATTTCAGGTCCAATCACTTTCCCATTCTCTTCCACAGAAAGAATAAATGATGCTGGACAGCTCAACATAAGAGATGATCTTTATGGAGATTAAGGCAGTGTAATGCCATAGAGAAATCCTGATTTGTAGTTGAAACATTGAGTTCTAATTTAGCTTTGGCTCCAGTTAGTTGCGTGACATCAGAAAACATTTTAGATGTTTGTAGATCTTAGGTTCCTCTGCAACCCAGCAGCTCACAGTATATTTTATTGGGCTTAACTGAGTAACAAAACAAATTCACCAAATCAAAGTCTCCAAGGAAAACACTGCAGACTCTGTAAACATTGAAATGATGCTGATCTGCTACCAAGTTAATAGTTAATATTTTGGAAATTTCCTCCCAGATACCAAATTTCTGACACTGAGTTATAGGAAGGCTATACCCAGCTACCTAATATTTTCTGTTTATCATTAAAAAAAGAGTATCATTATAAATGATGACCAAGAATCATAGATTTCAAATAGACCATACACTTCTGATTTTAAGCAAAATGGAAGTTCTTAAATCCTTTCTAAAATATGAAAGGGACCAAGGCATATATACATCTTTTGTAAATAAACAATAACAAAAAATAAATCAAGAGCTTGTGTGAAAAGAATAGGGAGGGATGACTAAATTAAATATAAAACTCTTGGTAGGCCTCTGTGGGAGCTTTGGTGAAGATGAATGAAGAAACAGTGATATAATTTACTAGGCAAACAGGGAGGAATATCTAGGCCTCAATTCTCCAATGAATGGATATGACAAGCTCAGTGCTGTGAAATTCTTTCTGTTTTTTTTAGCCAGTTTAATAACCATAATTTCAAAATATAGTCATGTTGTGACTCCATTAATGAAAGCTTTTCTTTCTAGATTGGCCTACCAGAAATTTGAAACAACTTTATATCCAGGTTGCCTGTTTACTTGCATGATTCTTCAATACTTCTTATCATGGATTAATTAACCCACTTTAAGTGGGGTGAAGCCAAACAAAAACAAAACAAAACAAAAAGAAAAAAAACAAAACAAAACATTCTTTTCCTGTTTGTATTAATTAAGGCTCTGGACCAATCACATCTAGAGCTAGAGAGAAGGACGTGCTGCACAGGGGCAGCCCCATTTGCTGTGGTTGGAGTTTGCTTTTATGGTAGTGGTTCTGCCAACATCCAACCCCTGATCACTTGGCAGTTTAACTGGTTTGACTGGCTAAGACTCTTTTGCTATACCCTTGTCCTAATGTATACCCTGCTTATGCATTAGGGTGTATTAGTGTTCAGTATACACTGAGACAGCTTGGAGTCAAACTTTAACACCCATATACAGGGACAGTTTTAGGCCAGACATTTCAGTTAAAAACTTTATAGCAATGATCAGTTAAAAATACTGAGACCACTTTATTACGTATCGACTATGTTTAATACTTCAGTAGCTCTGCAAGACAGGTCCTATTACTGCCTCATTTTAGAGATGGGAAGACTGAACTACAGAAAAATAATTTACCTAAAATCACATAACTTGTGAGTAGTAGAAGTAGAATTGTAACAGAGGGCAGTTGGTGTCACAGCCCAATTAGACGTGGATCACTTACTTTTCATTTAAGAAAAATAGCCTGGGTCTACCCTAAAGTTATGACTGATCATGGTTATTTGAAAATAGGGAGTTGAAGAGATGGTTTCCCCAATGGAAAAGATGATGGAGAATTATGGTTTTTATCTGAATGGCTCCCTAAAGCCTCATGCAATCATAGACAAGACCTCTGGAAAGTGATTAGGTTATAGGGGCATTATATCTGATTTGCTATTAGGAAGTGGGACCTGGTGAGAAGAGGCAGGTCACTGTGGCTCTCACCTGGAAGGATATATCCCCCTCCCTAGCTCCTCCCTTGACTCTGCTTTCTGTCCACCATGTCTTGAGCAGTTCTCTTTGCCACACCCTTTTGCAGTGCTCTCTTGCCTTGGAGCCAGCTATAAATGGTTGGAAACCTGAACTGAAGTGGGACAGGTGGAAGGTATTGTATTTCACAAACTGAGAAAAGTGACTAAGACATGGAGAAACAAAACCAAAATAATAAGATATTTTTCTTCAACAATTAAAGAATGCATCTAGTAGAAACCAATGACATTTGGTTAAAGGACTAATATATAAGTTAATTAAAATCAGTATAAAATTTGAAGAAGTCTGTGGCAAATTAATATTGGCAGGAAGAAATGCAGCAGTCAATGAGAGTCATAATAAAAAAAATTGGAGAAAGAAATGAATCTCCTCTGAAGAAGGTAATTTTTCCTCTACCTTCTAGTAGCTCAGATGATTTTTGGAAGATATTTTTTATTTATTTTAAAACATAGAACAAATATGTGCATGTCCAAGTCTTCAGCAAGATAGGTCAAAGCTGAAAGATAAAGTGAGAAATCATTTGAATGTATTGGTTTGGAACATTTTACATTTGCTTGTTTTATCACTTATTGCCACTGACCTCAATATACTCAGTTCTCTATACTCTCTCACACACACAGACTCACACACATACAAGCTTTTTGGTAGAAGCATCAGAAGCACATGTTTTTTTATAATAGAAGCATGATTGATGGCCTCTTTTGGATGATGAATTCTTTTTCCTCCAGAAAAGCTAACATTTCTTTATTCTCTACATTCATTGTGCATTTCTTTTTACAAAACATTTTAAATCACCCTCAAATTTACAGGAAAACAGTGAAAAGATAATACAAAAAAACAAAAACAAAACAAATAACTGGCATCAAAATGTGCGATTCAGCATCAGAAAAAGTGGGAGAACATGTACTTTCTCCACTGTTTTATTGCATTCATCTGGTGTCTGCAGCAAAGGCCAACCTGTCTTCACTATGGTAGTAAATGTTTTATGTGGGATATATATGACAAGAGCAATCATTTTTACTTTCACTGCTAGGCAATATTTTAGAATAAGATTTAAAGAATTGCCATAAAGCAAAATGTAAGTCCTTCTCTCTCCAACAACATATTGCACTTATTGGTGCAGTATACTAGATGGAGGGTTTTTGCTTTCTGGAAATATTTTCATATGTTGCTCCATTACTTCTCCTTTTCTGTATTTTGGAGGAGACTCGATGAAAGGCACGGTAGCAGTGACTACCATGGCTTAAATCTGAGAGCTTTCTGTTAGCATGTATGAGGAATATCTTCACAGAAATCTATGATCCTTTTGAACTGCACTGGACTACTGTTCATAGAATATATATTTTCAAACGGTAATATAATCATCTAATATAGTATGTTTTATCTGTTATATTCTATAGGAAGACAGTTCAGTGTGGTTGTTCCTACACTGCCTGATAATTTCCTAAACTGTTACCTAAGTGAGGGTGATTACATTTTAACTGGATTTTTATTCCTCTGCAGAGTTTTTACTTCTCTCTAGGGATTTTTCTTCATTATTACAATGTTTCAGTGTTAACACTACAGATACTTGAAAGAGATTAGGAAAGGTGTTTAAGATCAAGTTGAGTCTTCTTAAAGTTAAATAAAATCTCATCAGTGAAAAGTAAAATAACATATTCAAGCATTTTTAAACTAGAACTAAATAAAATCTTTCAAGTAAAATGATAAATTTAATGGAATGAATGTATATTGAATTTATTGACCATGTCTGTAGACATTAAGAAATATAGACTAAATGGTCAAAATTATGTTGTATTGAAATGTCCCTTCTAGCTTTAAAGGAAACTAGTTTTATTCTCTTTTTTCCTTTTAAAATATTGAATTCTTGTAGTGTTTCCTGCAAAAATTTTTCAAATGTTAACATATTTCCATATGCACCATAAACAGATACTTATTGGATAAATATGGAAACTAATTTTATTTCTCCATTTACACTTTAAATGTGTAATTTTCTTCAAATCAAATGTTTCTATTCTAAATTAATCTTTGAGAAAATGTCACCATGTAGTATCAGTTGCATTATACTGCACTGCAGTTTAAATGTAATTTTTTCAAGTAATACTTTTATATTTGCTTTATCAGGTAGATTATTTTGTCTAATTAGTAAGAATTATCAAATTTCTGGTTAATATTTGGTAATGTGGGCAAATTCATTTTTTCCTTATTATTATCTCTCTATATTTTAATACTAGCAATTATTATTTTCTTATCAATGGTTTCTTTTTGGTAAATCTTCAGAAAGATTGTTTTTTAATGATTTTCACTAATGTGTGATACAGTATTGTGCTGATCATCTATAAGAGGCAGACAGAGTTTGACACCCTGTACTGTCATTAAAATGTAGTTTTATGTGTTTTCATGTTTCACTCTCTTGGTACTGACATTCTGGAGACACATACTTCATAGAGATGATCGCAGTTGTTTTTTACCTTCTCTGCCCAAAACGGTTCACTGTGTGTACAGCAACTAAAGTAATTTGGCTTTCAAATAATGATTCTAGATCAATCCGAGGTTTCAGTGAAAATACCAAGAAAGAGAACTGAGTATAGTGAAAGTTTTCTGTTTACCAACCTGAAAACACATGAATATGTTGAAGTACATAAGGTACAGAATCAGCATGGGAAAATGGAAAAGTTTCATTTCCTGAAGTTTAAACACTCCACATAAAAGAAGTTATAGGTCTTTGTGGTGTAATTGCTCTGTGATTTTTGAGCCCTTTTATTCCTTCTCTTGCTCTTATTCATTCTCCTTCTTTGGTAGTGATTAGAAACAGAGGATCTGAAATCAGATATAATTAGATTTGTGTCCGATTTCCTACTAGCCCCACTTCCTACTAGGCTTTCATCAATTTCCTGACTCAGAGAACAAAGACAATAATTCCTACTTCATAGAGTTTTTATCAGAATTAAATGTCAAATATATTTAAACCTTTGCCATACTACCTGGTTGAAAGTGAATAATTGCTGTTACTACACTGTACTTGTTAATTTCATTATTCTTGGTCTCATAGTGGTAAGATGGCTTGATAGTCAGGTAACTACACCATTTTGCTTTGTTAAAATATTATAATTACTCACCTGTAGAATGCCTGGAGTAAACTAATAAAGATAAAATCTCTTAAGAGATTTTAATATTTACAGGGAGAGATTTTTTAGGAAGATAGTTGATTATGTCATTGAATCTAAAGTCAAAAATTTAACAATGAAGATCAAGAATAAGTGCAAATGCAAGAATTTCAACATGATGACTCAGCTGCTAATGGATTCCAGTCCTTCTGTCTCTGAATTTTCAGGAATGAGAATCTAGTTTGTCAGCTTGGAAAGATTTTTGATCTTTAGACCAATCAGATATAGAGGGGTAGCCTAACCCATAAGAATGTGTTTGCGAAGATTCTACTTTTGTAGGTAGGGTGGTACACTGTCCAAACTAAAAAGAGCTAAAAGGTAAACCTCATCTGTCAGAAGGAGCTAAATTTGATTGTGGCAACAAATAACTGCAAAGTCTCAGTGACTTTCCCAAAAAACTCTTCTTTTTTTAATTGTCAGCACATTTCCACTGCAGATAAGCTGGAGGCTGTGTGCTCTGCATTATTTTCATCTAACCTAAGGTTGACAGGGCAGTCAGTACCTACTATATTGTCCAATATGGTAGTCTATAGCCATATGTGACCTTTTAAGTTTAACTTTATATTAGTTAAATACAATAAACCATGAAGGAGTTTTTTTTTCAGTTATGCGCACTATGTTTCCAGTATTCAATAACCACTTGTGGCTAATGACTAGTATATTGGACAATGTACATCTCTGTAGAAAATTCTCCTGGATAATGGCAATCTAGAATATAGCTAGTAACTGTGGCAGAGGTAGGAGAGCTGGGAGCAGTGGGGGTGGTCTTGGCTTCTATTTTGGCTACTTTTCTAATTGCTAGGATAAAATACCTGACACTTACAATATAAGGAGGGAGAGGTTTATTTTGGTGCCCATTTCAGTCCATAGTCTGCTGGCTCTAAAGCAGGATGGCATAGCAGAAGGACATGGCAGAGGAAAACTACTTGTGCCATGGCGAACAGAAAGCTGACAGAGGTCAAATGAGGAGCCCAGGAGGGAGATAATCCCTTCCAGGCCATGTCCCCAGTGACTGGACTCTTCCCACCAAACCCCACCTCTTAATAACAAGGCACCTATAAGCTCTCATAATCTAATCAACTTCCAAAAGCCCTACTTACTGGGGCATGATATTTTGGAAGAACATCTAGATATTCTGATATTCTATCAGCCATATTTTGCTGGTAATGAGATAAATACTTAAGCTTAGAAGAAATATATATTGCTTCAGCTCACAATAATGGCTGCACCAAGTTTCATGATGTCAAGCAAAATCAAGAGCGTCAGAAAAACTAATCCTATTGGGTTGATAATTGAATGTGTAAAGTTAACTGGGTTACTCAATGTCCTAATTTCACATTAAACTTTATTTCTGTGTAGTTTCATTAGGGCATTTCCAGAAAAGATTAGCATTTGAATTGATGGACCAAGCAGTGAAAATGATTCTCTCCTGTGTGGATGTGCATCAACAAATTCACTGAGAGTTGAATAAATGGAAAATTAGAGTAAGGTTTGAATTCCTTCTCTATTTGATTGCTGAACTGAACCATCAGTCTTGTTCTGCATTTGGTACTTATGGTTCTCAAGTCTTCAGACCGAACAGAATCTACACCATAGGCTCTCTTACTCTCAAACCTTTGAATTATACTAACCAGCTTTCCTGAGTCTCCAACTTCCATAATTGTATATAACTTATTTATAGTAAATCTCTCTGTTTCTCTGTATCTCTCTTGGAGATTATATATATGAGTATATATATATATGTATGTATATATATATATACACACATATATATATTTCCATAGTATATAGAGACAAAAAGAGAGATTAAAAGTTTGTGTGTGTGTGTTGCATGTATACATGTCTCTGATTGGTTCCTTAGTGCCTTATATAATGTATCTACTATATGACTAGAAGCAGCAACCAAGAAACCTTTGGTGAACAAGGACTAGCAAACACATAAAACAACAGATCTTTACCACAAGAGCAAAATTAGGAATCATGTGATGCTTGAGACTCTTTTACCTTAGTGAAAAATTTATAGCTACTACTTTCCTTAGGGGAACAATGTTCCATTTAGAAATATTCATTTTTGTTGTGGAATAATAATACAATTCAAGAAGTTATCAAATAGTCTGTGTGTATGCGTATGCATGTGCATGTGTGTGTATGTGTGAGAGAGGTAGAGACAGAGACAGAGAGACAGAGACAGAGACAAACAGTGACAGAGAGAGACAGAGACACAGAGAGATAGAGACACAGAGAGAGACACACACACACACACACACAAAGAATGAACCATGCCATTATTTTTGTGCAATTTTATTTTACAACAATACCCAAATTATTTGCATTTGTTCTCAGGACATTGATTTGATTTGACATTAGTTTGCTAAACTAAAATATGCTTGGTCTGAGGGAACCAAAGAAAGCATTCATATCAGAGAATCACCTCTGACACAGTGAAAGTCACCATAATTGAAAACACTCATTTTGTGCCAAGTGTTATGCAAAGTCTGTTACATTATTAAATTATTTAATATCCATGACTTCTGAATTTTACAACAAAGAACTGTTAAATAACCAATTTAAGATTTAAAGGCTCAATGTTGGTAGACATGGAACCTTAAACAGTGTCTCTCACCATCCTGGATTCCAACGTCACGTACTTGTGACTTCACAATGTTTCACCATTTCCTTATGTTTCCCATTCTTGGTGCCAAGATGATAGCTATAATTAAAAAGCAAATTTTAGAAACTCAGATTTGCTGAAGACCTTTAATCTTTTTGTATAACTTACTTTGCAGAGGAAACCAGAGGGCTGCCTGAGGTTAAGGCTGCTGATTAAGGTCGCAGAGGTAGTTATTAATAGATATAGCACAGAGTTGAGACATGGGCTTGCTGAAAATTCTGGCTGTTTCTACTTACAGGGACAGAGGAGAGTATGACAGTGTACTGTGACCTGGCATATTTTCACTCATTTAGTATCACATTAATTCATTCAGTAGGTACTAGAGAATATTCTACATTTCTAGCCCTTGGCTAGGTCATGAGGACACCACTTCAATCAGACATGTTCTCTACACTTGTGGGCAGTGTTATTAATTGTGTCATGAGTTCATGGTATAAAACTTGGAGATGTTTTTTATCCTTCAAGTCTTTCAGACTATAAAATAAAATAGGTAAGTTAGCATCTTTCTATCTCTAAGAGCAGTTTATCCTCTGTGTTTCGTACAGCACAAATGCTTCTTTAGAATGCGGTTATTGCTGAAGTTTTGTTAGGCCAGTAAATAATTTACTCCCAAGAAGACTTTTAATTTCAACTGCTCATAACTGTGTTATGGGGATTTCTGAATTTGAACCAGTAACCCAGAAGTGATAGAATTTATATCCTGGATCTGACCTAGTTACAATTTCTGACACCTCTTCTTTTCTTTAAAGAGTTGATTTATTGTTGCACAGCTATTCTTACTATACTTCCTCAGTTAAAACAAGCCTGGTAGCTGCCCTTGTACTTGCTGTTCCAATACCTTGATTTCTGAATTTTTCTAACATTGAGCCTTCTATTTGTTTTAAATGCTTGGTGTAAGCAAAACTGACTCTCTTTTACTATCAGATACCCTATATTTTAGAGTAATTTCATGCCATTTTTATAGAAAAAGCGTAACATTTGGTTTTCGCATAAAGAATATATTTTTTATTCTTAGTATCCTAGAGATTGCAAAAATGTAGTTTAGTCATTTGGAGGATTTTTCACCTGAAAGTAGTTCACTTTTAATCTACTTCCTAAAATTTTGATCATACCCACATGCCATTCAAAAGAGATTGCTGTGCATTTTCTTCAAAGGAAAAAAAAAAACTAAGGTATCTTCCAAACCAAGAAAAAAAGTATGTCAATATAAAAAAGGAAGGAAGTTCTAATGTTTAGTACATCATAAATTTATCCTTCAAATGTTTTGAACCATAGCAACAAATGTACATTAAAGTATATGTTATACATTATAATATTTCAGGTCTATATACATGGACCACAATTTATTCTCTATAAATACATTTGTTCATTTGGTGAATATTGTTCACTGAGTGAAGTATGCAACATGATGCCTGTGGTTGGGTTTTCCTTCTAAATCATTCTTTTCCAACTTTTTGCACTTATTCATCTGCTGCGATGATAATGGTGGCTAGCAGATTATGATTACTACTTCTCAAAAGACTTGGCCTCAGTGGGTAAGAGCTGTGACCAGCATCCTTCACGAGGTTAGTTAAGATTAAACTTGAGTGATACCATGTCTTTGTTCTTACCCTTGCTCTGCCCTGTTTTTACTCCTATGTTTTTTGACCTTACCTATATCAGGAATACAAGACTTTGAAAGTTCTCATTTAGGATAGATCTTATAAAACTATGAATACTGTGGTTGAGGATGAGGTGATTTTTTTTTGTATTCCAGAATTTTGAGGGAGAAAGAGTTTTAAATACATGTGCTCAGTGGTTAAATATATAGGCCACCTAATAACAAGGCCAAATCTCAGATTAATCACAGTTATAGGTTAGATTTATATAGTTCAGGACAAACAGTGATTTACTCTTTAGTTTCTTCCTTTTCCACAAATAATATATTATGATATTAATCTAAGAAATGAAGATTAATTCTCCTATACTTGAGTATGGGCTAGACTTAGTATCTCACATCTAAACAATAAGGTATAGAAAGGAAAAAAGCTAGAATTTAGACAGCAAGAGTGAGAATGAGAGAGTGTGTGCAAAAGAGCTAGAGAGAGAGAGAGAGAGAGAGAGAGAGAGAGAGAGAAAGACTGAGAGAGAAACAGAACTATGATAAAAATATGATGAGTTATGGCTGCTGTTAAAATATCACTACCTTAATCAAGTGATGAAAGTTAAAGTACTCTGTGATAACTCGCAATTTATGATGACATCATGTACCTCTGATATATGGATATCTTCCCTCTATGGTAGCCTCTCAACCTAATATGTAAACACTAGTTTAACCCTGCAAAAATATTAGGTAAACCAAATTGAAGGACATTCAACAAAACAATTGATTAATATTTTTCAAAACTCTCAATATCACGGGAAACAAGGAAGGACTGACAAATTCTCACATTAGGTGCAATGAAATATCCCGCAATGGATCCCAGTGCACAAAGAGGGTATTAGTAGAAAAAAATCATAAAATTAAAGGATGGATATTGGTTATCTTTCCCATTGCTGGAGCAAAACACCTGATGACTACAGTTTAAAGGAGAGGAGATGGGTAAAGTGGTAGTGTGCACCTGTAATCCCCACATTCAGAGAGCTAAAGCAGGTGGATTGCAAATTGGAGTCCACATTGGGCAACACCATTCCTTAAAATGAAAAAAAGTGCTGGAGTTCAATTCCCAGTACCACAAAGATCAGTGTAGAAGGAGGAATGGAGGGACAGAGGGAGGGAAAGAGACACGCACACACAGAATGAGAGCGAGAGAGAGAGACAGAGAGAGACAGAGACAGAGACAGAGAGAGACAGAGACAGAGACAGATTTGTGTCACATTTTGAGAGGTTTTAGGCTCCATATGAAAGCTCTTTGTCCATGATGGACTGGCTTTAAGGCAAAAACAAAGTGAAAGGAAGAGAACAATGGACTGAGGATGCTCAACTCATGGCAACTGGGAAGCACAGAGCAGGAGAACAATTCCGGAGAGGAAGGGGTGGGGAACTGGATGCACACCCGAAGGCCAGGCACTCAGGGACACTCGGAGACACTCAGATGTACCCAGTCAGGCACTCTGCTAATCCCCCAGGGTGGCTGTCAGCCAATAAGCTTCCCAATCAAGATTAATTGTTATAGTATGCAATTAAATCTTTAGTGTTGAATCAATGTTAATTTCTTAATTTTGATAAATGTACTATAGTTACATAAAATAACAGAGGAAGATGGGCAAAGGTTTTATCATAAATCTCTGTACTATCTATGCAATAGTTCTAAAAAATCAAAATTTATTCCAAAAAAATATTTTATTAAATGAAGATGGGTGGTAATTGCACCAACACAGACAATTGTCTGTGCTGCCAAAGATTGCCAGAAAGCAGCAAGACCAATATAATGGTTTAATCCTAAATATAATTGGCTTTTAATCTATATGCCCCAAATAAGGATCATCATATTAATTCAGTTAAAATTATTTTAAATCTTTAAAAGTCATTTAATCATGCAAGACAAATTTTAAATTCTTACTATATGCCAGACATTGGAACTAAACACTCTTATATCTACATTAAGTTAGGGGGGCTGAGGCAAGAAGACCACAGGTTCAAGTGACATTTGAGATATTCAGATAACTTTAGCAATACCTTATTTCAAAAAATAAAACAAAAAGGCAGGGCAGTTTAACCCAGTGGTAGAATGTCCTTGGGTCTGATCTCCAGCAGCACAAACCAACCAGCCAAACAAAGACCCTTGATAATATCTGAGAGATACTGCCTATCCAAGCCCTAATCTTCAATTTACTTTGAATAATTTGACTATTTGGTGCCTTAGTTTAATTAACTGTAAAAGAGAGATAATAAGAATGATACTTTACTTTATCAAGTTATATGAAAATTAGTAGGGACAATACACATTGTTGAGATTTGCAAAAAATCCTAAAGTACAGTGCATTAACATGGTGAGGATTTAAGAACCAGTCTCAGAACCAAGAACTCTGATCTCCCAACTCTAGTCTCTTGTCTCTCTCTCCCTCTTAAAGTGTAAGGAAAGTGTATCTCAGAATTTCCCTTATCTTATTAAGGTAGTTTCCTGTAATGGAATGCAATTGTCATAAAACTACCTCCCTAGAATCTTTTTTTGTTTGATTTTTGTTTCTTGAGACAAGGTCTTGTTCTGTAGTCCTAGCTGGCCTTGAATGCACTATGTAGCACAGGCTAAGGCTCCAACTCTAAGCTATCCTCCTGCCTCAGCCACCTGAGTGCTCAGATTACTGGCATGTGCCACCATGCCTGGCTACACTGGAATCATTAATTAAAGAAAATTTTAATTTAAATTAAATTTTTTAATTTAATTTAATTTTTTTATTTAAGAGAAAAAAGACACACAAAACAAAGACAAAAAGCAAAAGAGACAAACAGCAACAAGAAACTTAATAAAATATTATTATAGGTTTATAAACCAAGATGATAGGAATTTGACAATGGTTGCAATATTGCATATAGTTACCTCCAACATGGTTGTTTACATTAACAGATATAGACATGTAAAATTGATCTAATCATATGAGTATTAACTGTTCTTTTTCAATAACTAATACATTTTGTAACATAGTCCTTTTATCTATCTTATGTATACATATATACAAATTTATGTCTTTTTCCTTTTCCTTTTCTTTTTTCCTCCTTTCCTCTATCCCAATTACTTTTGCTGTTTGAGTAGTTTCTTACCCTTATACAGAATTTATTATAGACTTTGGATCATTTATACTTTTTCAGTTTCTTACACTGGGGAGATAATGCAGTATTTACACATGTGAGTTTGATTTATTTCACTTATGAGTATGGTCTCCAGTTGTGTACATTTAGTTATAAAAGTCTCAATGCAATCTTTCTTGATAGCTGAGTAGTACCCATTGTATAAAAATACCACATCTTTTTGTCCATTCCATGATTGATGGGCACTTGTGTTGTTTCCAAGATTTTGCTATTACAAATTGTGTTGCTATAAACATAGGTGTACATATATCACTTTGGTATGATGTTTTCAATTCTTCTGGGAAAATGTTGTTTTAAGTTACATTTCTTGAATGACCATTGATGTTGAACATTTTTTTCATATATTTATTTACCATTTGTATTTCTCCCTCTGAGAAGTGTGTATTCATCTCAGATGCCCGTTTTCAGATTGGGTCCTTGAATTTTAGGGGCTTGATTTTTTAAAATTTTCTATGTTTTAGATAAAATTCCTTTGTCTGAGGGACAGTTGGCAAAGATATTTTGCAATTCCTGGGTTTTCTTTTCACTTTGTTGGAGATTTTCTTTGACATGCAAAAACATTTTAATAAGATGAGATCCCAGTTGTTGATTCTGGGAAATGTTTCCAGTGCAATTTGATTTTTGTTCATGAACTCTCTGCCTACTCCTGTGTCATCAAGATTTATACCTACTTTGTCTTCTAGCAAATTTAGTGTCTCTGTTTTAATATTCAGATCTTTGATCCATTTTTACTTTATTTTAGTGCATGGTGATAGGCATGGATCTAGTTTTAGTTTATTGCATATGGAAAGCCAGGTTTTCCAGCTCCACTTATTAAAGAGGCTATCTTTCATTCAGTGTACATGTTTGACTCCTTTGTCAAAGATGAGGTGGCTGAGTGTATTTGTAGTTGTGGTAGTATCTTCTAATCTATTCCATTGATCTTCAGGTCTGCTTTTATTGCAGTACCATGCTGATTTTATCACAGTAGATTTGTAATATAGTTTCAAGTTGGGGATTGTGCCTTACTTTTGTTCCCCAGAGTTGCCTTTGCTATTCTAGGTCTCTTCTGGTCCCAGATGAATTTTAAGGATGATTTCTCTAGCTTTGTGAGGTACACAAGTGGTATTTTGACTGGAATTGCATTAGATCTGTATAACAATTTTGGGAGAATGGCCATTTTCACAATGCTTGCTCTTCCTATCTCAGAACAAGAAATATCCTTCTTCTTTTTTTTTTTTTTTCAGCACCAGGGATTGAACTCACAACCTCATGCCTGTCAGACAGGTGCTTAAGTCACTGAACCAAACTCCTGGCCCTGGTTTTTTGAGGCAGAGTCACACTGTGTAGCTCAGGCCGGCCTTGTGCTCACATTGTAGCCCAAGCCAGCCTCAAACTCACAACGCTCCTCCTACCTCATCCTCCCGAGTGCTGTATCTTTCCATTTTCTGAAACGCTCTTCAATTTCCTTTTCAGAGTAATGTAATTTTCACTGTATAGGTCATTTACTTCCTTTGTTAGATTGATTCCTAAGTATTTCATTTTTTTAATGCTATAGTAAAGCACGTGGTTTCCCTTATTTCTCTCTTAGTGAGTTTGTTGTTTGTGTACAGGAATGCTATTGATTTTTGAGTGTTGACCTTGTATCCAGCAACATTACTGAATTTGGTTATTACATCTAGGAGTCTTTCAATGGATTTTTGGGGCTCTTCTATGTAGAGTACCATATCATCTGCAAATAATGATAATTTAACTTCTTCCTTTCCTATCCTTATTCCTTTTATTTCTTTCTCTTGTCTAATTACTCTGGCTAATGTTTCTAGAACTGCATTGAATAGGAGTGGTGACAATGGACATCCTTGTCTTGTCCCTGATTTTAGGTTGAAAGTTTTTTGTTTTTCTCCATTTAGTAAGATGTAGGCTGTTGGTTTATGATATATGGCTTTTATCAGGTTGAGGTAGAAACCATCTATTCCAATTTTCTGTAGGGTTTTTATCATGAATGAGTGCTGGATTTTGTCAAAAGTTTTTTATGCATCTATTGAGATGATCTTGTAATTCTTCTTTTTGGTTCTGTTGATATCATGTATTACATTCATTGATTTGCATATGTTGAACTATCCCTGCATTCCTAGGGTGAATCTCATTTGATCATGGTGTATAATCTTCCTGATGACTTGCTATATTCTATTTGTCAGTATTCTATTGAGGATTTTTGCAACTATATTCATTAGAGAGATTGGCCTGTAATTTTCCTTTTTGGTTAGGTCTTTCTCTGGTTTTGGTATTAGGGTAATACTTGCTTCCAGGAATGAGTCAAGGAGACTTGCTTCTCTTTCAATTTCATTGAAGAGTTTGAGGAGTGTTGGCATTAAGTCTTCCCTAAGTTTCTTGTAGAATTCAGCAGTGAATCCATCAGGACCTGGACTTTTCTTTGTTGGTAAGGTTCTAATTAAGTTTTCAATTTCTTTAGCTGAAATTGGGTTATTTAGCAGCTTTACATCTTCTTGATTCAGTTTGGTAATTCTTATGTTTCTAGGAATCTATCCATTTCCTCTGTGTTATCAAACATATGGGAGTAAATCTTTTCAAAGTGCGTATTGATGATCTTCTGTATTTCCACAGGGTCTGTAATGATTTCACCCTTTTCATTTCTTATTGCATGGATTTCAGTTTTTTCTTTCCTCATTTTGATAAGGTTGGCTAGGGATTTATCAACTTTATTTATTCTTTCAAAGAACCAATTCTTCGATTCATTAATTCTTTGTATTGTTTTCTTAGTTTCAATTGCATTAATTTCTGCTCTGATCTTGATAATTTCCTCCCTTCTTTGGGCTTCGGGCTTGACTTGCTCTTCTTTTACTAGAAGTTTGAGGTGCATCATTAGGTTGTTTATTTGTGTTCTTTCCATTTTTCTGATGTGAGAGTTTAGTGCTATAAATTTCCCTCTGAGGACTGTTTTCATTATGTCTCACAAGTTCCAGTAATTTGTATTCACATTTTTGTTCAATTGTAGACACAGTTTAATTTCTTCTTTAATTTCTTCTGACCCATTGATTGTTTAGGAGAGTATTATTTAATTTCTATGTGTTTGTGGGGTTCTTTGTCACTAATTTCCAATTTTGTTGTGCTATGGTCAGATAATATGCATGGAATTATTTCAATTCCTTTGCGTTTACTTAAGCATGTTCTGTGGGATAGTATATGATCTATTTTAGAGAATGACCCATGTGCAGTTCAGAAGAATGTGTACTCTGATATTGTTGGGTGGAACACTTGGTACACATCTGCTAAGCCCATTTGTTCACAAGTTTGATTCAGTTCTGTTATTTCAATGCTGATTTTTTGGTTTGGTTGATCTATCTCTTTGTGACAATGGGGTGTTAAAGTTCCCCCGTTATAACTGCATTATTGTTTATTTGGTTTTTCATGTCTATTAAGATTCGTCTTACATAGTTGGGTGCTCCCATATTTGGTGCATATATATTTGTGGTAATTATCTTTTCCTCTTGAAGTTTTCCCCTAACAAGTATGTAGTGACCTTCTTTATTTCTTTTGATCATTCTTGGTTTAAAGTTCATATTGTCTTCAAACAAAATAGCTACTCCTGCTTTTTTCTGGGTTCCTGTTGCATGGAGTATTGTTTTCCATCCTTTGATTTTTAGTCTGTAAATTTCCTTTTGAGTGAAATGTGTTTCTTGTACACAGCATATTTTTGGATTGTGTTTCTTAACCAACTCTGCCAGTCTCTTTCTTTTTATTGGTGAGTTGAGACCATTTGTGTTGATTAATATAACTGATGTATACTGACTTATTCCTTATGTTACCTTTCTGTTGTTGATTTTCTGTATTTTCTGTTTAATTGTTTGCTCTGCTTAGTGGTTTCTTTTTGCTGTTGTTCTTTAGATTGTAGCTATCTTTGTCTCTTTCTAGAGTGTCTTGCAGTACTCTTTGTAGTGTTGGTTTGGTGGCCATTAATTTCTTCAGTTGTTCTTCATCATGGAAGTATCTTATTTCTCCATCAGTTTTTAAAGATAGTTTTGCAGAATACACCAATCTGGGTTGAAAGTTGTTTTCTTTCAGGATCTGAAATACTTCACTCCTGGCCAAGAATTTAGCTCAGTGGCATAAGCACCTGCTTGGCAGGAGTGAGGTTGTGAGTTTGATCCCTGGTATCTCAAAAAAAGAAAAAAAGAAATACTTCACTCCGAGCTCTTCTTGACTTGAAGGTTTGTGTTGAGAAGTCTGCTGTGATTTTATTTTGTATTTTTTTTAAGTTAGTAAAATCCAACAGAACATAAAAGAACAAAGTCAATCAAAACAAAGCAGTAGAACTGGTACAGAACTTCAAAGAAAGATAATGAGAATACAATAGCTACTATAGTATATCTTGTTATCTTCAGAATAGCTGACCATTCCAACAGGTATAGTAGAATTGTACCAAAAACAAAACAGAATAAAACCAATAAAAACAGAATATAAAATAAAGCAAAATAATAATAATAATAATAATAATAATAATAATCAGAGTAAACCAAAACAGTGTGACAAGACAGAAGAGAATCTCCCATATTTGCTACATTGCCCACTGTCATCTTCCAAAGAGATGCTCAGATTGTTGACCGGAAGCCTGCAAAATCTACGAAACAATACTAGCATTTAGTTGCTTAATGTTCCTTAGTTGCTATCAATTTAGCCAGATCTCTGAACCAGCAGGTTGCTTGGGGGGCGGTGTTCATCCTTGATTCTAAGCCCGCGTGCCAGTGCTGCATGGGCCCAGCGGGGTGGGTCCTAGAAGGGCCCATTCTTGATCTCCTCCAGGGTCCGTGTGATCAAGCAGTCCCCCAGAGGGCAGATCAGTTGTGTCCTGGTTGGTGCCACATGGGCCCAGCTGGGTGGGTCCCAGAAGAGCCCATGCTCGTTCTCCTCCAAGGGTCCGTACAGTCACCCAGTCCCCCAGAGGGCAGATCAGTTGTCTCTGCTGTGATTTTAATAGGCTTTCCTTCATAGGTGATCTGTTCCTTTTCTCTGACAGCTTTTAGTGTTCTATTCTTGTACTGAATTTCTGATACCCTAATTATTATGTCTGGGTGAAGATTTATTTTGGTTGTGGTTAAATGGGGCTCTGACACCTTGCTTATGTGTATATTAGATTCTCTTCCCATGTTTGGAAAATTTTCTGCTATTATTTCTGCAAATAGTCTTCTCAGGTCATTCACATTGATGCCTGCTTTTTTGTTGATGCCTATCAATCTTATATTTTTTCTCTTGGCATCATCTTGCAGCTGTTGAATTGCTATTTCCTGGTTCCTTGTTATTTTTAAGAGATCTTTTCTTTCATGATCGTAAGTTTCCATGCTGTCTTCAAGGTCTGAGAGTCTATCTTCAGCTTCATTTAAGCGGTTTTGCCAACTTTCAATGGAATTTTTAATTTCCTGAATTTCCCTTTGAATCTGTTTCATGCATTCTAATTCTGTCTTGTATTTTTCATTCAAAGTTTCCATCATTTTCTTATGTTCCTTTATTTTTTTATCTTTATCTTCTCTAGAAACACACATTTCTTTTATAATATTTGTCATTTCATTTTTACCTGAAAGATAATTTCCAATCTGAGTTCCTCTATAGCTTCATGGAGTTGTTTCTTTACTTCATTTGCTATCATTTCAGAAAATTCAGTTGTATGATTTCCAGCATCTTCCATTTCAGTGTCTCTTGGGTTTGTTCTTGGTGGGCTGGAGGACTGAGACTGCATCTTTGTCTTTTGTTTTGTCATTTTCCTCTGGGACCTGTGTTGCTGGCCAGGCAGCCTCCTGATGGATTGCACTGGAACACTGCACTGGGTAGAGCTTCAATCCTCCAATATCCCCATGGCTAGCTGGGGCACACCCCCAAACTATGGGGCCAGATTCTTGTGTTCTGTGGCCTGTGAGGATGGCTGTGCGCTCCCCTGATGTACTTTGTTGGGTTGCTCTGGGATTCTGGGCTGGACAAAGCTTGTATCCTCCCTGCAGCTAGCAGTGGCACACCCCTGGAGCTTGTGACCAGGTCCTATAATATGGCTGTGTAGAGTTCAGAACCTCCACAACCCAGGTGACTAGCAGAGACACACTTCCGGGATGTGGTGCTGGAGACTTGTGCCTCACTGGGTGGAGTTCAAAGGCTCAGGGACTCAGGTGGCTAGGTGGAGCACGCTCTGGAGTGTGGTACCACTGGGACCTTGAACTGTCTGGCTGTGAGGAGTTCAGAACTTCTGGAGCATGGGGCTAGCCAGAGCATGCCCCCCTGGTGTATGGTGCTGGGGCTTGCTCCTGGCTGGGCAGAGTTTGCAACCTCCAGGACCTGCCATGTGGCCACACTCCTAAACTCTGGGGCTGGTCCTTGTGCTCTAATGGGAGGAGCTCAAATTCTCCAAGGCCCTGCAGCGATGCTGGCCACTCCCTGATGAGCAGCTCTGGGGCTCTGGGATGGGCTGGGCTCAGTACCTCTGTGTCCTATGTGGCTGGCCAGGCATTCCCCTGATGGATTGCCTTGATTCTATTTTTTTTTTTTTTTTTTGCTGAGGTACAACTTATTTGGAGACAAGAAATCATTTAATAGTGTGAGCATCATTTAATAGAATTTAAATCCTTGTAAAGAGTAATACATTTTGGATCTCCAAATAGTATTGTTACAGGCACCTTAGTTAATTAGAAATACTATAAGCAGTCAGACAGGGCTCAGCCCTAGAAGGTGCCAATGAAGAAGACCGAATACCTTGCAACCTTGGAGGAGACATTCACCTCTGCTGTGGGCCAGAGCTCAAGACAAAAGGCAAAACCAATGCAAACACACCCTAAGTATAAGCATCAGGGACTGATACTCTAAACTCGTATTAATCACCTTGAGGAAGCTAGAAGGAGCCATTAACCCAACCCCTTACCAGCAAAGACTCTGTTCTGTATTCATGCCCTCTTGCTACATGACTCGCTACCCTATTGGATCCCAATTTAATCAATTTTACCTGAGCAGTTACACTTGTAATCTTACTGATTGATTGTAGCTCTGTCCCACCTCATGCCTGCCTTGCCAGTTCCCATTTTTCCCCATCTTGGACCCACTTCACCTCGTGGTTTTGCTCTATAAAAATCCCTAGAAAAGACAGTGTCTTTGGCAACCCACTTGAAACCACCTCTGCCCCTCTCTCAGACAGAAGCTTTCTTTCTTTCAATAAATATATTCTGCTCTTAACCTCCATTGTACCTAAAATTTATTCTTCGATTTTAGAGAACATGAACTCATACTGGACATATAATAGATTGGGAGTTTTGTTCTCCTACATCAAAATGAGTTATGAGATTTTATGAAGAGATAGCATTTAAACTAGGGACCTGAAATCATGCAGCCATGTAGCTGAAGCCAGTTCACTCTATTTCTTGCATTTTACCCTTCAGGGTCAGAACCAGATAAAACTACATAGGGCCATTTGTTTACTGACATTAAATTTTTGGAGATTGAAAGCTTCTCCACTGGCCCTTCTGAACGAATCAATTTTATTTAAATGGTGATTCAGTCACATATTCTAATCCTTTTCAAATGCTTTTGTGTTTATAACAACCATAGATATGGAAGATTTAGAAAAACAGTTTGCAAATATTTCTGAACATACTGAGTAATAAAAGCCTGGCACCAATAGTTAGTAAATTAGAGATTCCTGAAGAAAAGGGAATATTTTCATTTTCATACTAAAATATATTAGACAAAGGATTTAAACATAATCTTAAGTGTATAATTAATCAGTAATTCTAGTAGACAGTTAATAACTACTGTTAGAAAATAGAATCAGTTATCATAACTTTACAAAAGTCTTTTCTATTGTATTAGCACAACCATTTACCTTTTCCTTGTATTAGAACATTTTCCACTGGCGATAACTTATTTATCTTTTCTTTTGGAACTTTTGTCTGTTGCTTTATTAATTCATAAAATTCCTTCTTTAAAGAACACTTTTAAAACAAAATTCTTACGACTCAGTTTGACAAGTACATCTATTCATTTGTCCTAAAAACTGCAGATCTGTAAATTCTATTTAGCCTCCACTCTTTAAAAAAATACGTAAATTACTAGTGTTTTTTCAGGGTCTATGTGCCTGTATTTCAAACAAAACTTATGAAGCTACTGTGTGACACAGACACAATTTGCATATATATAAGAAGGCAATATACATATTGCCTTCTTAACCATTGTCAGCAATACTAAGTTAGTGTTCAATAATGTCAGAAAAGGTAAAGAATATGCAGGCAACAGGATGTGGTCTTGGCACATTTTTATACATTTATAACAATTACAAGAACATCAATTTTTGTTGTGGTTTTATTTTGTTTATTTTTAAAATATTGCAATCTAACATGCCTGTTAAGTCAGATGTTCTGTAACAGAATAAAAGAAAAGATTCAAGTTTGTGCTGTTTTTAAGAGATAGAATTAAAATGAAAGCAAACAGAAAATTTGAATAACATGAATGATACAGAGACTACCACAGAGACAGAAAATAAACTCCTGGGCTTTAACCTGTTACTCTCTAAAAGTGTAATTTGTATTTCTTAACTGAAACAGCTGGAACTTAAATTTAATTTTTGCCAAAGAACAAATTCTTCGGCAAACAGATTCTTTGACCTACAGATGCCCAACAGGTAACTGAAAGTAGAACAAAACTGGACCCGCATTTATTACATCAAAACTTTGGGTCAGATTTTTTGCCTCATTCTGTATATAACCATGTTAATCACTTAGGGAGTGTCTGCCTAAAAATTGGCAAAACAAGGTTGACTAACCTTAAATTGACATAGTTTATGCTATTCCCCTTGGAGACCAAGGACATTAAAGGAAGAAATTTATAGTCAGTTATCTATTCCCAGAAGTTTCCAGTTACCTTAAATATATGATAATTTTGGAATCAGCAGAACCTTCACAAAACTGAAACTGCCCCAAGCAGAAATAATCATCCTGGTGAGATCTAATTGCACATTTAAGCAATAAGACCTCTTCAAGATCCATCTTAAAAAAAAAAAAAAAAAAAAAAAAAAAAAAAAAAAAAAAAAAAAAAAAAAAAAAAAAAAAAAAAAGGAGATGAGATCAGTGGCCAACCAGACTCCAGTCCACCTTATCTAATCCTCAGAGGGTGTCCTCCTTCTCTTGTCAATGGACCTGTCTGATCTTCTTCATCAGAGTTCTGCCTCCTTTAGCTCGAGTGAAAGTCAGCTCCTCAAATCAGAGTCCTGTCCCTATTTTGCATTACTTTCTAATTCTTCCTGATAAATCTGCCCATACCTTTCACCAATACAAACTGAAACACCTTTTTTGAAGGCAGGGGGATGAAGCAAAGTCCCTGTCTTCTTTTTGGGGGACCTCCTTGGGCCCTGTCTGGCAACAGTATGAATATTATGCAATATTATGAACCACTACTGAAGATATTGAGTGTAAGAAGCCAGATTCCTCCTAAATTATATATGAGTGATTTAATTTAAAAACCAAAGACAATTATGAGTTTATAAGTTAATATGAAAATACCCCCCTTATCACAGGATCCTAGTGTACTCCTTGCACTAGAATTACCTGAATCACTTTTTGATCTCCCAGGCTACCTTACAGGTCTTTCATATTAGAATATTTGGGAAGTTGAATTCAAAGCTGCATTTTTCAGATAAGTGACTCTTTATATAAAGTTTGTAAATAATCTGTGAGAAATTATGAAAAAGTGCCAATTAGTATATAGACAATCTTTGGTACAGACAGGCTAGGTGATTACTCAAGGTCCCCTGTAACTTACTTACAATGATGACATGTTTCCACCCCGACTATGGCCATTCCCATTATATTACACATGATTCTTAGTTTAGATGTCTGGTGTCTGGTCAGTTTAACAGACCTGTGGAATATATTGATTGTGACACTTACACCACATGTGATCTTAGGCCAGCCTTATCTACTGCTACTCTGAATCCCAGGAGAAATCTCACTATCTTTCATTGCCTGGTTTATGTACCACAACCCATGCAGCACCAGGAAAAAGTTGAAATGAGACTTTCTACAAGGAAATGCTTATCAGACAGAAGCAGGCTGTACAGAGGAGAAAAGGAGAATGACGATGGAGACAAGAAACAGACAAGGAGCAAAAATAGTCTGAAATGTCTAGTCTATGGAAGAGATGAGAAACAGAAATCATTTAGTTTTTAAATAGTTTCGTATCATGTAACTGATATGTGGACAAAAGTCACTATCGTTAAGTTGAACTTAAATAGAACGTGCCATCAAGAAAGATAAATGCACAGTTGGTGGTGTTTTGCAAACATTCCAAGAAGCCTTATTATCAAGATAACTGATAGAAAATAACATCACATACTGTTCACTACCATAAGAAAATGATACAGCAGGAGCCGGGTGTGGTGGCGCACGCCTTTAATCCCAGCACTCGGGAGGCTGAGGTAGGTGGAGCGTTGTGAGTTCGAGGCCGGCTTGGGCTACAACGCGAGCGCAAGACCGGCCTGAGCTACACAGTGTGACCCTGCCTCAAAAAACCAGGGCCGGGAGTTTGGCTCAGCAGCTTACACGTCTGTCAGGCAGGCGCGGGGTTGTGAGTTCAATCCCCAGTGCCGCAAAAAGAAAAAGAAAAAAAAGAAAAAATAAAAAGAAAAGAAAATGATACAGCAATAAGGTTACAGAACTTCAGGATAATCATAATTATCTAATCTTTGCTTCTGATAAAAATAACAAAAAATGTTATTTTGTAACAATACTCTCATGAATCTTGTTATCTGACACTATTGTGTCTAAATTTGGCCTTTTTTGATAACTGCCATAGGATGGATTGATATCTTTATTGCATATAGCTGTTATTTGGTCACAAATTAAGAAAAACCCTTAAGTTAGCTCTAGGGAGCAAGATGATGCGTATGAGACGTAAAGTGTAATCCCTTGAATTTGTTAAATTCAATTCACAGAATTCATTGAAAAGAAACATGAAGTGTTTTTAACGTTGGTTCTGAAGTCAACATTGCTCCAATCCACAATTCAAATATAGGCCTTTGATTCCTACATAGATAAATTTGTTGAAATAGGTGACTGAGGAAGGCCTTGTCCATTTTTATTTTAGAAGGGGAACAAAATTGGCAACAGATACAGGAAAAAAAAATGTATATTTGAAGATTGGTTCAAATTTTGACACGCATACCAATGACCATACCAACTTCCTAAGACGTTAAAACATAGTGGAGGGCTAGGTGATTTGTAGAATCCCTTCATAGACCTAATTCCAAATTCCAATGTGAGCAAGAGACTTGATAAGACCATTTACTGTTGTGATTGACACTTGGGTTGCCCTGATGAAGATGAATGATGTGGGACTTTTAGGAACTCTGGGCTATTATTTTTTTTCCTAGTTTAATAGCTGAAGAGGTTAAAGGCAAAGGTAGAGGAATGTTTTGTAAGATGCAAAAGCCCGAAGTCTTGGACCTAGGATTGGAGCCCTGGCTTTGCTAATCACAAACGATGTACTTCGACAGGACTGCTCTGGCCATTCACGGTGCTCACATATACAGGATCAAAGATTAACCATTCCTCTTTGTACCTTATGTGTCTAAGCACAGAATTCATCTTTCTTTTATTATTCTGATCTCTCCTAATAGTCGATTTTCTTGGTCTTTGATCATGTGAGTTGTTTCTTTCTTTCTTTAGTTTTATGTATCACAGAAGGATGATTGATATCATAAAGTTCCATGATAGTAACATAAACAAGAATGGCACCATATTCTCAAAGAATATGAGCAGTGAATACAAGAGATAAGGGCATTTTTTCAAATTTCTGCCATTAGTTGGCTATATGAATAGCCTACACAGAAAGGTTATTAAAATACCTATTTTCTTTCCTTCATAGAGTAAGAATCAAAGAGAATGATATTTTAATAGTTTATAAAAGTAAAAATGTCTTATGTACACATTTGTCACAGAAATATTCCATTTTTACTATTTTGTCTATGAATAACTAAATTAAGACCCAAATAACCTCATGCTAGTATATAAATGTAATCCCATTAGCATCACAGAAAACCAGTTTGGAAAGAGCCTCAAATTATTTTAGTCCAACCACTACTGTTGCTTAGATACATTCAGCATAAATGGAAATTATGTAACTAATGAAGGTATCTGACCTTATATCCAGACACACCACTCTAAGGTAAATTTATTTAATTATTATACATAGTATTGCTATATTAAGATGGAAGTTGTGGAATCACGGAAAATATGAATATATGTTCAGTGCAGTTACAACTTACTTGGGGATTAAGTTAAAGTCAAGGCTAAATTGCCCATAATGGCTTGGACCAAGGCTCTTGAGGCTTAAGAGCTATAAATCAGCTTGTTTTGTTTCACTGCATTTACCCTGCGAGTTATTAGAAGCTGAGGTTAAATGTGGGTATGGAATAGAAGGTTGTGGGGTGTGGGGGCAAATAAAGAAATGGCTCCTCCTTTTTACAAACTTCATCAGGTTTAATTTGCTTATGTTAAATGTGCACCTTCTGAGACTCAATTGCACCTAAATTTATTTCAAATGCCATTAAAAAGCACCGATTAGCACAGTGCCATCTGTTGCTCGCAGCCTCAGTAAACATACCTGTCCGCACTGACGCACCCTCTCTGCGTCCCTGCATTTTTACAATCATGATCATTTTTTAAAAGCTTCAGCAACTTCACTCTAGTGAACCATGTTTGATCATTTTAACATCTTGAACTTCGTCTTGCAATTCTTCCAAATTAGAACTAACTCCCTCCCCTCTTTCTTTGTTGTCATTCACCTTTAATTCTCAAAATGTGGTGAGAACTGTTGATGTGCATACAAAGTCAGGGCAGACTGAATGGAAGAAAATCTCTGTCTCTCTGTCTCTGTCTCTGTCTCTGTCTCTGTCTCTGTCTCTGTCTCTCTCTCTCTCTCTCTCTCTCTCTGTCTCTCTCTCTCTCTGTGTGTTACACTGTACCTACAGAAAGGAATGGTGATTTGGTATTTGTGGGAGAATTATGTATTCTGTCTGAGCTAAGGTTCCTTTTTTGGGTTACGTTTTTCTATTGTATTTCCTGTTTACCTGCTACACCATTCTGCTGGAATCAAGTAATTCATTTCTTGGGTATCTTTTCAGAAATTTTGCATATATATTTCCCAGATTATGGGTTAAAATCTGAAGTTATTTGTATACATACAGATGCATAAGAGTCACTTTTATTATGATGTTTTTAATATACATATATTAGAAATGTATTAGTCATTTTTATCATGAGATGTTTTGTTTACCTAACTTCCTAACTGGGTGTGTTTTGACCATATTCCATTCTCCACAAACTTTTGGTTTTTCTTGCAGTAGTCATCAAGATTCCTATACTGAGTTGGGCATGGTGGCACATGCTTGTAATCACAGCACTTAAAAAGGCTAGGGTAGAAGTATCATAAGTTTAAGTCCAACCTGGGTAAGTTACTGATTTAGCAAGACCCTACATCAAAAACGAAACAAAACAAAACAAAAACAAAAACAAAGCAAAACAAACAAAAAACAGAAGACTGCAGATGTACCTCAGTGTGAAGTTCCTGAGTTTAATCCCCAGTACCACCAAAACAAAACAAAACCAAAGCCCTAAAACAAGATGCACATACTGTGTAAAGGTTTGGATTTGTTTCTAACACTACTGTCCTCTACCTCTGTGATTTAGGGTAGATTACAGATCCTTTTAAAAATTTTGATCTTCCCATCTGTGAAGTAAGAATAATGATCACTCCAATCTCACAGGATTGTTATAGGTCAAGTATTTAATATAAAACAAGGATCATAATTATTAAGCATGAAGTATTTTCATTCTTCATTTTTTTGTTTTATCAACAGTGTTCTCAACTAATATCCTCACCTGAATCAGAAACATTTTATGTATAGGGATTTCACTTTCAGGAAACTTGTTTTCTAGCAACTGTAACAAGTTTCCATATTGACAGAAACCATCACTGTAGCACTTTGTATTTAGCACTTTGAAATAAACAGGAGCCTACAGAGTGTGGTGGCCCACATCTATAATTTCAGGACTTGAGAGACTGAGGCAGTAGTATCTCAGTTCCAGACCAATCTAGGCTACATGATGAGTTCAGGTTCATCCTGAAGTATAGTGTGACACTTTCTTAAAAAAACAAAAATGAACTATGAAGAACTAAAGCAAAGAAGGAAGGAAAGGAGGAAGAGAGGAAGAGAGGGAAGGAGATCGGCCCTGCGGTCAGAAACAAATGTATTCAAATGCCATCTTCAGTCTTGGTTCTGATATTAATGGCAAGCTTCATTTTTCATACATAAACTAGATTACAAATTTCAAGGTCAGATGTTATTATTAGGTTTATAACATAAAGTATATGAAGAATGTTATATTTTAGATCTGGATCGTCCCCCTAAAGTCCCATGCGTTTGGAAGGTGTATGAATCATAGGAATGCGATACACATAGGTGGTTTTTTCTGTTGCTGATCTCAGTGCTGACTTGCTATTACGAAGTGGGACTGACTGGAAGTGGCAGGTCATTTTGGGCTTCACGTGGAAGGGTCTATCTCCCTTCTGGCTCCTCCCTTCTTTCTCTATTTCCTGGCCACCACAGTCCTTGCATTATGCCATTCCTGCTTTGGAGTCAGCCAACTGGGGACTGTAACCATTAGCCAAAATAACTGTCTCCTCTTTCTGGGTGTCAGGTGATTGTCCCAGGCATGAGAAAGTGGCTAAAACAAAGAACACATGTGGTACTTGGCACCTGCTATATTGTCTATCAGGTGTGGTATTTTTCTTCTTGGTATGACCTAAAAAAATCATGAATTATTTTAATATCATTTAAAATACTAGAGAGAAATTTTGGAAGAATGTGAACTGAGTATGTATAACCAGCTAAAATTCTTTCTCATGCATACAGTGAAATTAGTTGCATTTTTTAAATGAGGTAGAATTGTACTCTAAAATTATAGCAGTTTAGGTAAAGTGTTTCTCTTGACCAATCAAATCAGAAGATGGAGAGACAAGAAACAAAACTAATTTACAAATCTTTATTGATGGTTCCTTCATGACGTCTTTTGTCCTCTCTTTCCTGGAAGGGTAATCTCTACCCATCGTAAAAGTACTAATATGGGAAAAATCTCTGACTAATTTTATCTCCTGTCACATACTTTTTATTCTCAGCTTCTTTGCCTATATCTGGGACAGGAAATCTAGTGCATCATTTAATTTGAACTTCAAAATATCCCTGTGTGGTAAATAGGCCAGGTAAAATTATAACTAGGTTTTAAAATGAGACACAGGCCCACATAAGTTAATTGTCCAAGGTCACATAACTGTAGTTACTGGTAGACAACATGTGAGCCTAGTGTTTGGACTCTAGTTTCAGTGTTGTGTGTTTGTTTTCTTTAATCACATTAGGCTTGTAGAAACTTCTAACAGTTTTGATCCAGGCCCTTGTGTAATAAGTAGGTCTTAGCCAGGCGTGGTGGCGCACGCCTTTATTCCCAGCACTCGGGAGGCTGAGGTAGGAGGAGTGTTGTGAATTCGAGGCCAGCTTGGGCTACAACACAAGCACAAGGCCCGCCTGAGCTACATAGTAGTACCCTGCCTCCAAAAAACCAGGGCCGGGAGTTTGGTTCAGCAACTTAAGCACCTGTCTGGCAGGTGCGAGGCTGTGAGTTTGATCCCTGGTGCCGCAAAAAAAAAAAAAGTAGGTCTTAGCTTGGGATGAAAATATATCTCCTCCAATCAACTATTCAAACTTGTTTTAAGCATGAAACCAGGCACAATGGCACACTCCTGTAATTCCAGTGTTCTTGAGGCTGAGACCGGAGGAATACTGAAAGTTCGAGACCAGCCTGGGCTACAAAGTAAGCACAAGGCCAGCCTGAACTGCATAGCAAGACCCTGTCTCAAAAAGACAAACTTGTTCTAAGTGTAACAGTGCTTTATTGCAAGGGAATGAGAATAAGTCCAACCTCAAACCTAATGTTTATATGTAAGAAAAAAGCGTTTATATATAAGAATCATATTACTTGGGCAATATGCTTTGCTGATATAGTTAAAAATCTCTAGGTAGTATTATGTGCACTTGATTACTCCTTGGAATTCCTAAACAGTGCCAAATATTTGCTTAGGAAAAACATGTTTTCAAAGAGAAATCCAATTGAAAATCCACAAGTCTTCTATTATAGGTCTGTTTATAAAGCCACCAGCCACTTGAATAAGATACTGAGGTTTTTTATCTTAAATTTTTTAGCACATTCATGGGAAAATTAGCATATCAAAAAACTTTTTTTGCCTGTCACTCTAATGTTGGATGTAAGTTCTTGTGTACAGAAAACACTAAGAAAATCTTGTTCACTGACCTACTGAAGTTACACCTTACTGAACAAAAACACTCTCCAGTTGCATGGAGAAGCTGAAGTCAAAAGTTCATCTCTTTGTGGACACAAGGGAAAAGCAGCTCTCAGCAAGGTTCTGCTCTTGCTCTGCGTGGTAACTGATGGAGGAGAAAGGAGGCAGGAAGAGCTCCAAGGGGAGCATTGTTAAGCCAGTCCTTAACCTCAGGTTCACGGATAGTTGTGCTTCAGTGACAAATCTCACTGGGTCTGCAAACACTACTAACAGAGTGCAGATGTTCCTGCATACCACATGCAAGCCTAATTCCTCGTTGCTAACCCATGGTTTGTACGATCCATATGGCTAACATGATGACTCAGATACCACAAGCCCCAATGGAATTATGTAGCACACCACTTCTTTTACAGAATCAGAGAAGCTGAAGTGTTGAAGCATGGCTGCTGTGACTTCCCTTTCCAAATCTCGTGGACAAATGACTACCATAGAGTATTAGATAACAGTCATTAGCCAAAAGCCTCAAACTAAAGGTATAAAGATAAATATAATTATATTACCTAGTCCTTTTATATGTCTGAAAATATCTCTTTATATTCATCCTAAGTGACACCCCAGAAAAAATTGGAATGAAACTATAAGAACAATGTTAATGCATTGAGAGAACTGGTAATTTTTAGGTAAAATAAACTAAATGTCAGGAATAAGACATAGCTCCAGAAAAGAAAACAGATTCTTGTACTGAGGTGAACTGTTAGGTTTTTAACCAGAGGATAGAGCTTCAATCCCAAAAGTTGACTCTTCCTTACCCTTGGGTAGTTTGAACACCTACCTCCACTGTATTTTCTTCTTTCTTCACCGTTGGTTCTCATCAATTCTTTCACATTGTGAGTTTCACAAAATATATTTATTTGGATATATATATATATACACACACATACATCTGTTCTTGAACTTCATTAGTTTTATGATTTTGGACAAGATGACTATGTGTGTGTTTGTGTGGGAAAGATGACCATGGTCATGTTTGTTACTAGGTGCAGAATTTGCAAACAAAACCAAAATTTGCCAAATGCTTCTGTTTGCAAAGCAAATTGTTTGCAAACCAAAGTATTCATGACTTGAGGTACCAGTGCATATACAGGTACCACTACATATTAAAGGATGTATATCATATAGTATATATTTATATAAATTATATATGTAAATATCTGTTTGAAAAGATAAGAGAAAGGATCAGCTTCTGGAATAAATGTCACTAGGTATCTCTTTCCTATGGATATCTCAAGCCTATAATGCTCTTTTAAATTTTTTCATTGTTTCTAATTTTACAAGTGTTACTATAAATCAGATGCACATTAAGTATGCTACTTAAGTAAACCAGAATCAAAATACAGTGCACCCTAAATGCCATAGTCTTATTATAAGCAAGGTAAGTAATTACTGTTTTAGGAAAAAAATTTTTCCTTTTATTCAGAAAAGATAATAGCTGTCAGTTACTTAGAGTATCCTTTCTAATGAGTAGATAACACTTAAGACTTATGTTGAATTCTGAAAAGTAAAAGTACAGATTTCACTTGGTTGAGACTAAGGATTAGAGAAAGTATTGAAATGCCAACTCCTGATGATAGGCATTTCTGGGTGTCTGACTCTATTGATTATGCTTTTCTTAGATTTGACACTATCTTTTCCTAGAGATGACATTTTATAGGCCACAAGGTTTATACTCTAAAATGAATTCATTGTTTTACTTGCAGATGCTAAAAGGAAGAAAATTATCCACATTATCAAGCAAAGAATAGTCTATTGAACAGCAATTTTAATTTATGGACACATTTTCTATTGTTGTAGTTAGAGATGAGACTTATCCCCTTAGAAATGAGATTTCTTCATTCTCACAATTACCAATGTCTTTGAAGGATAATATTTACTGCAAATTTTAAAAGTGCAACAGTATCTGATTGGAGTTGTGAATTAAAAAATAAAAACTTGTAATGTTTTGAAGTTAACCGGTTAAGAATTAAACTTTATGTAGGAGGTCAAAGGCAATTTTAAGTTTAGTCAAAATGCAAACATTTTTCTCTGACAAGTTTGAAAACAAGAATGTGGGCTATAGAGATATTTTTTAAAAAGTATGGAGAACCAAAGATGTTATGAGTAATTGGACAGGTTTTGGGTTTTATTATATTTTATAAAATAGTTCATTTTGATTTGATGTCTATTTTTAATTAGTAATCAAGGAATTTAAATAGTATAAAGATTTGAACCATATGATTTCAAACTTCAAATTATTCAGTTTACATAACATTCAAGTCTATTGAATCTTTGAAAATGACAGAGCTCTGAGTTCAAATTTGAAGAGTTGTAAATATTTGATCATCAAATTAGTACACTTCTTCCTAGGGCTGATAAAAAGGAACTATTATTAAACTCCCAAAACACACTAAACTGGGTAAGTTTGCCTTTTGATGAGGCATATCGACATTTACAGCAGGAAGTAAGTAGCTGCCTGGTCATTTTGCATTGGAAAAGAAAAAAATTTAGTTTGATTCATGTGGGTCCAATGTGTTGTGCTTTTTAAATATATCCCCAATTAAATGCTCTCTGTTGCTCGAATATGCTGACTGCATTTCACCTTAATGTCCTTATAGTTTCTAGTAAACTGTAGCCATTCAAATTACAGGAGTAGCACATGTGTTTTGCCAGTTGCTTATCTCACAGTATTTCCCCAACAGACCTAATTCTATATTGAACTGATATGCATGCTTTGTCAAAATTTTAGGTCACATTTTATTTTGCCTCTGGCATATTCAGTCACTGGGCAGTCTTCCCTGTACCTCTATTTCCTCTTCCTTCCATCCCTCCCTCTTTTTTCCTTCCTTTCTTTTCAATTTAAATAAAAGACAAACTATTGAGATGTGCTCTTTTATTGTTATAATTTATCATATTATAAGTGAAACTTTGCTTTCACATTCAATGTTTCTGGTCATATTTTGTTCAGTGCTAAAACTTTCACAACACGATTTACCCTGACAGCCTTCTGAGTCAGGAAACCACTATCAGCATTAAGTATTGGGCTGGAAATGGGATACTTGTAATAGATGCCTTTTCCTCCAACCCCAAACACAGCCTATTTGATTTACTATTTTTCAATGATGCAATATTTTTCAATTTTATTTTGTTAAATAAAAATAAAGATAATCAAAATGCCCAAATGTAATGTACATTTACAACAGATACATGGGGAATATTTCTAAAAGTTTTGAAGGTCACACAGACTTCAACTTGATGCAGTGCAGGAGAGTGCAGTCCATGAGCAGCAATCAAGCCCCACCCTATGTACTTCCTTCCAGGACCTGAGGTTGCTTTTTCCTTCAAACATATAACTTCTTGTCCATCCTCAATCTCCCTTTAGATCTTCCCCAAGAAGTCTTTCTGCCCAAAATGCTCTTGCATGACTATGCGTGGCTGACACCTTTATCTTTGTCTATTTTGTCCCCATCATCTACCTTAACCATCTGTTTAGTGCTAAAATCTGCACCCACTCCAACCACATACCATTGCTTTCTTTTACACTTTTTCTATTCTCTATCGTACTTACTATCTTATACGCCAGAGATTTAATTATTGTAGTTATCGTGTATTTTTAAAATGCATATCTTAAAGTGTAATGTTCAACAGGATAGGAATATTTGCCTTTAGGGGTCCCTGATAGAATTTAGTCACCTAAGGACAGTGCCTGGGATGCTGCAGGAGCCAATAAATATTTGTTGAGAGAACAAATAATTTTATATGATGTGGGTCATCTTTTAGATTTGTCTATATTGCAAAACAGTTCCACAAAAGGTCACAAAACTATTCTTAATTATCCTCAAAAGTTAGGTGGTAAAGTGTAGACCTAAACAAAAGGGGCAAAATAATTACTGAAGACTACAGATTTGTTACTGCAACTATGATGTAATAGCTCACTTTACATTGTTAGTCACAAACCACGAGGCAATTCAGAATAGCTGCTTTATTCTTCCAAAAGCAAACTGTTAGAGAAATGTCCTTATTGAAGTAAGCACATGTTAATCTTTTGACACAAGTATATTTGTAGAGCATAAAAATTTTTCTGACCAATAGCAGACTGATTATGAAAATTTTGCAATTTTGCATATCTGAAACAGCAGGTACATCTCATAGGCTAGTGAGAACATTTCAACCAGAGTAGAAGATAATTTTTTACATTATGATATTTTGTCCAAAATATGAATACAGTTAAAAGTGAATGTAATTTTTTTCGTGAAATCTGCTTTTTTGTATTATATTCTAGTTTATATTGAAGTAGGATTTCTAAAAATGGATAAACCTTTACCTTGAAAATAAGTTAATCTTGGGCTGGGGATATAGCTCAGTGGCACAAGTACCTCCCTGGCAAGCACAAGGTTGTAAATTCAATCCTTGGTACCAAAAAAGAAAAAAGAAAAAAGAAAAAGAAAATAAAAAGAAAATAAAGAAATTAATCTTATAAATTGATATCTTTCAAAACAAAATTATTTTCAATATAAATACACAATTCATAAGCATTCACCCAAAGACACAACTTTTTCAGGCATTATATTTGGTGATTGAGAAAACAATACTATATAGATATTGACAAAGAGAAAATGTTCAACAGCAATCTTACATTTAATTTATGGAGGAGAAAATGGCCTTCTTTAAAGAGATGGAGACCGTTATTACATATGAGCTAAGAAGGGTTGCTCTACTAAAATTTAAAAGATTGAGAAAATAAGCACAAGAATCTATGACACCATTTTTCCTCCAAACTCACCCTTCATTTGCATTATACGAAGCATGTGAGTCATTTACTCCCCCAAAGTGGATCACAGAGATATGTGTAGAACATAAAAGAACATCTGTTAGTAGGTCTCTCCTGGAAAAAATGGGAAGGGCAAAAGCTTACTTCGTTCAGAATTAATTTGCTAAGGAGAGCTCTCTCTGAAATCTCACATGGCTCAGCACAGAAGAGAACAGAATTGCAAAGTGTAGAGGGAATTCCCAATGTAAATTAATAGATTGACGGTAATAAGATGCGGTGCTAATTCCTTCTTTACTAATTGCTAATATAATCATAATACAGTAAGACAATTTGGGAACACATGCAAGTACACAAAAGAAAGAGGACAGTTTATTTATTATTAATTACATCAGCGTGAGATAAGGCAGTAATCAGGAGGATGAGGAAAACTCTTTTGTGTTCTTTTCATAGTTGTTCTCCTGAGGGAATTGTTCTATTTTCAAAAATGAGTTCTTAAAAAAAAAAAAAAGAAAAGAAAACCACAGGCTGTACTTTGAAATCAGGTGCAATTATCCTATTAGCAATTGAAATCTTTTTCAAATTAGGAGAGGCTTAATTTAAGTTTCTTAGGTCTAAGGTAATTAGATTGACTATTTGCTGGTAACTAGACTGCATTTACTGAGATGGTCAATTCTCCAGGTCTATAAACATAATTTCCAGTTGAGTACCATTAGGGAATATCTCATGAAAATTCTGGGTTTAGGGTTATTTTTGTGAATTTAAATAATGTGTAAATAGAATCTAAAAATCACTCCACATTCCTTGGTATGGTAATTGGAATTAAGTTGGTTCTGTTGATAGATTTCTTTTTTGGAAAAATTTTTAATTTTCACCTATAATTATCTCAAATAAAATAGGCAGATAACAAATGCCATTTGAAGATTATTGCAGGCAATAAGTAGAGGAAATAGGAATATTATGTGTTTTGCATATTGGGTTGCTGTTTATTCACAATTTGTTCAATGCCCCACTTTTCAACTAATTATAAAGAAGAAAGAATCCTTAAAATAAGTCATATTAAAATATCACTGACCTATATTATATTAGAATTCTGCATTACCTTTTGGAGACTCCATATTTTGAGACAAGATGCCTACTGGTAGAGAAATTTTAATTTAAATACAGTGTCTCTAGATTGTAGGAATATAAGATGCAAGTGTATGAATGCTACCTTTCAAATCAAATCCCTTGGCATAATTTCTGTTATATTTGTAATGAGCGTCCTGCCTGAAGATTAAAATGAAACTTCCTAGTGGTTATTCATAAGCTAGAGTAAAGACACTGCAAGCTATCTTTCCTACCAAAAGCAGCTGAATGCATGGCTATTGTCTGAATGTTTGTCCCCTCCTAACTTCAAAGTATTAGAGAGGTAGCCAAGAGGGAAGAACTTGGGCCAGCAATGTTTTAAACTTATTCATAGACTCCTGTGTTCAACTGCAAGCTAAGAAGGCCTACATTTGGCCCTAAATAACATATATAGAATTTGAGATATTAACTGTCTAATAGACCACTACTTAGACCCCAGACTGACTACTTTGTAGTGCCCATAAAAGGCAAATCCAAATGCATACCTAACCAGGGTTCTCACTTGATAAAACAAAAATATAAATATTTTCCATAAGATTTATACAGCACTAAGTCCCTTAATATTCAAAATGTTTACCATATAATCCAATATTATGTAACATATGAAAAAATTTAACCGATTTGGGAAAATAGTTAAATAAGTGTTCCTAGCAACACGCTACACATATTAGAATTATATGTTAAAGACTTTAAATTTCCAATACTTAAGGATTAATACTTTCAAAACAAATGGAATGAAAATTTTGACAAAGAAATAGACAATGTAAAGAACTAAATTAAAATTTTAGAACTGGAAAATACAAAAGAAAATAGGATCCACAGAAGAATACAACTGACAGAAAAGAGTCATTGAAATTTGAAATAAATTTGAGGCCAAGTGTGGGGGCACACATCTATAATCTCAGCACTCAGGAGGCTGAAGTAAGAGGATCACAGCAAGTTTGAAGCCAGCCTGGGCTACATAGTGAGTTCAAGACCAGCCTGAACTGCGTCATGAGACTGTGTCTCAAAAAAGAAGAAAACAAACAAACAAACAAACCAAAAAAAAAAAAAAAACCCAGAAAAAAAAGAAAAAGATAATTTAAAATACATCAATAAAAATGATTCAAACTGAACAACAGAGAAGAAAACATAGTTCTGATTTGTTTTGTTTTGTTTTATTTTGTTTTTAACACAGAACCTTGGGGACCTGTGGAACAAGTATCAGAGTCTAAAGCAGGCGGCCTCTATGACCTGGAAATGGCAAGAAGTGGATTCTCCCCTAAACTACCCAAGGAGAATACAGCCCGAGTGACACTTTGATTTTAACCCAGTAGAAATGAATTTAGACTCTTGACTTCCAAAACTGATAGATAATAAAATTTGTCTCGTGTTAAGCCATGAAGTTTGCAGCAATTTGTTGTAGCAGTTATCTGAAACTCATACAGATACATATTATATTTTATTTATATGCATTTTTGTAAATGACAAAACTATATTGATAGTGTATGAGGTGTGATTGAAAATCATTGGGTGTTTTAAAATTAAGAAATTGACTACAGTGAAACACGTATTACCATTAATCCCCCTCAAAATACTCCGCCTTACTTCAAACACATTTACACTCTTGCTACTTTTTGAAAACAGTTCTGAAAGTTTCTTTTCATGAGTGTTTTCAATGTACTGTCCTGAGTGCCTTGAAGTCTTGAACTGATTCAAAATGTTTAGTTTTCATGGCCACTTTGAGGAAAAGTCAGAAGTCTCCCCAAAACTGGTGAAAGAAGTGGGTTAACATACCCCAAAATACTTTTCCGAGCCTGCTTTCCATTGGCTGACGCCCAGCAGCAGCCTTCATTTTATTTTAGACTGCACTTTTAGAACACGTGAAAGACTTCCAGAACTGCTTTGGAAAGTGGCAAGATAGTGTGATAAGTTTGGTCAAAATAGGAGTGTCTTCATGGGAATTAGCAGAAGTGTGTCTTCTACTGTCATGAATTTTTAAAAATTTAAACATTCACGGTATTTTTCTGTCACCTGTGGTAGATGTTAGAGGTTCCTGGCACAATAGAGAAGCGGAAGGAAAGAGAAAGCAGCCTTTTATTGTAGACATGGAGGGAAGCCCACAGTCCATGGGGGTTTGGCTTTCTCCTCTGACCAGATACAGAGAGGCAGAGGGTTATATGCGCTCTGATCTGAAGTGGCACACAGGGCAGGAATTGATGACATGCGAGGATCTGATTGGAATTTTCTTCAGGCACAAACGGGAAACAAAGTTGCAATTAGGGCCAAAGGGGAAGAAGGAAGAAGTGGTTGAGAGGGTAAGCATTCCCGCTTTGGCCTTCAGCTATGTTAGACCATCGCCATAAATGTACAATAATTTATGCTAGGGCAAGAACCTTTCAGTAGATACAGCATTTGCTAATTGGGCTAGAGCCAGTGTGTGATTGTAAGCAAATAACACCAGGGAGTTTTCTTGAACTGCTCCAAGTATTCTGTTTCCTCAGTGTGGCAGTGAACATTAAAACCATGGACATCTGTTGACAGTCACATTGGTTTGGGCATGGTTTGTGTGTGCTCCCCAAGAGTTCATGTGTTTGAAACTTACTTCCCAGTGGGCTGGTGTTGGAAAGTGGTAGAAGTTTTGCGAGATTGAACTTAATGCCAGGTAATTAGATTTGTTTTCTGCCATCCTGTCTTCCCAAGGGATGCCTCTCAGACATGATCTTACCATGGTGCTATTTGCTTTCAGGGCTTCTCCATAGGCCAAAGAAACGGAATCATCCAATTTTGGACTTTCCATCTCCAAGACTGTGAGCTAAATGAACTTCTTTTCTTTGCAAAATACCAACCCCAAGTATTTTGTTATAGCCATGGAAAACGGTAGAACAAACATTCTGAAATACAAGCATGAATGACCCCAACGAAGGCCATGCTAAAGTCTGTATCATTTGAATTTCAGGATACATGCTGCCAAAGTAGTCATTCAATAGTATTGTTTTTATTACTGTATATTCTCACAAGATTATTAGCCTTGTAAGGGGAGAGGAAATGTTTATTTACAATTGTCTTTCCTAAACTTATTTTCATCAAATTCTTGAAGTTTTGTGGAATATTACTGCACAGATTTTGCTTGGTGAACTTAACCTGTGACTACCCTCTGGTTCTCAATTATTTTGCTTTGGGGACATACCCAAGAGTATTAGTGACACACTTGAAGGGGTTTGAACTGTACCCACAGTTTTTGCACATCAAATTCCATCTGTTTATCTGAGTCCAACTATTTGCGAATCCTGTAATCACTGCTTTCATTCTCCTAAGCCAGTATTCTCTTTGGTTCAATAACTAGGTGATCCTTTTTGTGACTGGTGGAAATATCGATCATTTGGTATTATACTATTGCACTCTCCATAATGTCCCACATTTTAATCAACTAAACATTCTGCATAACAGATGTCCCACTAACTTTGCAGCTGAGGAGAAGTAAAGCTGGAACATAATTGAAAATGTCACACAAGTGAAGAGGCTGACGCTCCATGGCATTATAATGCAAAACTCCAGGATACTTATTTAAAAAATACACTTAAACACACTTAAATATAAGCAAAATGGTATTCATAAAGAGAATTTCATAAATCTTAAATCTTCTACATCTGCACCATTTTGGTGCTGTAGAATCTGAAGTGTTGTTGAAAGTAATTTTGCAGGTATACGATCTTTTACCATACTACCATGGAGGGAAAAAGAAATTAGTTTTAAAATTAAAATTATGGGTGAAGTACAGGCTCTTACTCCAGGTTCATTTGACAAGATTTAAATACAAACAGTGAAAGGTGTCTAATTGTAGGAGAATACATATTGCATATTTTAGCATTATTTAATAATATAAATATGTCTTCAATACTGTAAGTAAAATAGAAGAGGTTTATAAAAAATAAGTTTAGATTTTCTTAATAAAAGAGATATTACCTTGAATGTGTTACAGTGCTTTTCTATTTTCCACACTCTTTCTCTGGCTCAGGATAACTTCCTTGAGGGGATAAATCATGTTTTGCAAAGCACAGCACACATAGTAAGTGTTTATAAATCTTACCAGAAACCTACTGCTTGTCTGTTACCTAATCTTCCCTGGCCTGGAAATCTTTCCAGTGCTGCTCTTCATGGGCGTCTATGATTTTCCTTCAGTCTCTACTCAAATGTTCCCTTGTTACAGAAGGATTTTAACATATTATCTTGGATCTCAGTGCTCCTGGCCCTGCACAGCTCCCCTAACCCCTTATCCTGCTTTATTTTAATTCATGTAGAAAATAAAACTATGTTTTTTTTCTTAAACAGACTGAGAAAATGTGAGAAATTATAATAAATTTTTGAATCTACAAGTGTAATTTTTATTTTGCAAGTAATATATGTTCTTTCTGAAAAGACAGAAATGTATAAATAAATGAAAAAATTATATTGAGCAAAAATGAGCACACTTACTGTGTTAAATTTAACATTTTCCAGGGATTTCTTTATAAATGTTATCTTACTTTTTGTTTTTGTTTGTGAAGGTTATTACATGAATAAAATATGTATCTTTAAGTTTTGATGTAAATTACAGTGGAAGTGTATACTATTAATTTTAACTTTAGGAAGTAGAAAAATTTGGAAAGGTTATATAATATCAAGAAAGAATTAGATACATATTAATTCTATCAATATAAAATCATGTCTGTAAAAAAGTAAAAATAACATTAAATTTTTTCCTTTAACTTTTAATTGACAGCTAAAGTTCTGTGTATTCATTGTATGTATATTGTTTTAAAATCTGCATGCAGGCCCACCCCAGAGACCTCAGATCTCAGGAGCAGCCCTGTGAGACCTCGGACCTTTGCCCCACCCACCCACCCTGGAGACCTCAGACTTTGGCAGCAGCATGTCTTCAACAGCCTAGAGACCATCAGCACCCTGTCCACGACCTGCAAAGCCCTGGTGGGCTGGTGGAAGCCTCAGCAACCCATCACCCACACAGAGGACCCCAGTGGGCCTGCGACTGTGTAGTGAGTTCTCCCTCAAGTAGAGGACATCAGTGGCTCAGCAGGAGCAGCAATGAGCCCTCCGCTTTAGCTGTAGGACTTTGGAAATCCAGAAAGAGTGTGGATGAATGCTTCTTCCATACAGAAAACACCAGGTGGGTTGAGGAGGAGGCTAACAAGGCCTCCCCCAACCTGAAGAAACTGGAAAGGGTCTAGTAGACCCCCTGTGACAGAGTAGGTTCCAACTGAGGCACACAATATAGCCAGGTAAATCTGGCAGCATGGAACAACCTAAAACCACAGTGACAATAGAAGCTAAGGGTGTGCTTGCATGAATACTCCTAGGCTAGTCAGCGTAGGGAGAATATAAGACTCACCCAAAAGGACCTGCAGGAGGATTCCAAGGGACTGGCCACTCCACTTTACTGAGGGACTCAGCAGTTGGACAAAAATCACCCATAGAGTAGGACCCTAAGACACATATAATAGTCAATAGAGACTTGTGGGATTGAAAGACCAAACTACTAACCCAAGAGGTGAAAATAACAAGACAAAAAAGCAAAATGCAATCTCAACCATCCAGTCCATCAGGAGCAAGTATAGGGAACACTGAAATAGAGGACACTGAAAGTCACACACCTGAAATTTCTGAAAAGATAGCAAGTGAAATAAAGAAACGAATCCATGAAGCTATAGAGAAAATCAGATTAGAAATAATCTCTCAGATAAAGAAAGAAATGGCAATCTTTGTAAAGGAATTACTTGGCATAGCTACAGAATCTATAGATAAAAAAAGTACAGGAGCATGGGAAAATGATGGAAACCTTGAATGAGCAACTCAGGAAGCAAATAGAAAGCATGAAAAAAATTCGCAGAGATATCCAGGAAATACAAAGCTCCTTTTAAAACTGGAGACACTGTTTAAATTAAGCCTTGGATAGACTTACAGACACACACTTCTCAGATGAAGAAATACAAATGGCAAATAAATATATGAAGAAGTGCTCAACAGTGCTGGTCATTCGAGAAATTCAAATTAAAACAACATTGAGATTCCATCTCACTCCAGAGAGAATGGCTGCCATCAAGAAACTGACTGATAACAAATGTTGACAGGGCTGTGGGGAAAAAGGAACACTTCTCCACTGTTGGTGGGCATGTAGACTGGTGCAACCACTGTGAAAATCAGTGTGGAGATTCTTAAAAAATCTAGGATTGGAAATCCCCTTCAATCCAACCATTCCCCTTCTGGATATTTTCCCAGAAAAATTGAAAGTGTCATGGCACAGCAATATGTGTGAACCCATGTTTATAGCAGCAGAATTTGTAATAGCTAAATCTTGGGAAAAACAAAATGACCATCAACCACAGAATGGATGAAAAAGATGTGGTATATAAGTGCAGGGCCCAGCTCGACTGGGTCCCACAATTCAGCGTGAACCAGGAATTGGCGCGACCCTCAGGGGATTGCCCGGCCAGCCTCGCAGGACACAGAGGTATGCAGCCCAGACCAGATCAGCCTGGGACCCCAGAGCTGCTCACCAGGGACTGACCAACATAGCTGCAGGGACTTGGAGAGCTTGCGTTCCCCAACCAGAGCGCCGAGCTTGCACAAGCTCCATACTTCAGTGGAGCCGGTTGTGCGTGTGCCACCCCAGAGCTCGCCCATCCCCCCAGCCAGGTTTCTCCCAGCACTGTAGGCCTGCAACTTGCCCAGGCTTGCCCTGGCAAAGCGGTTGTCGTTCTGAACTTGCAGACAGACCCGGGCTCCGGGCAGCGTCACTCTGGGGTACTCAGTCTAGCTCCCCAGGAATGGGAGGCCTTGGCCCCCCACCCAGTTAAGGTGGAGGATCCACCCGCACACCCTGGGAGGCCGCCCTCTCTTGCTGTGCGCAGGACCGAGCTTGACCTGGTCCCGTGATTCAGCGTGATCCAAGAATTGGTGCAACCCTCAGGGGAACGCCTGGTCAGCCTCTCAGGACACAGGGCCACATAGGTTCTAGAGGAAAATGACAAAAGGAAAGACCAAGAGGTAGTCTCTGTCACCCAGCCCACAAAGAACAAACACAGGAGACACTGAATTGGAAGACAGTGGGAGTCACATAAATGGACTTTCTGAAATGATAGAAAATGCAATAAAGAAACAGCTTGATGAAGCTATAGAGAAATTCAAATCAGAAATATTGTCTCAGCTAAAAAATGAAATGAGAATCATTATTAAAGAAATGTTGTGTGTATCTAAAGAAGAGCAAGATAAAAAAATAGAAGAACTTAAGAAAATGATCTAAACCTTGAATGAACAATATAAGACACAAACAGAATGCATGAAACAGATGCAAAGGGAAATGCAGGAAATGAAAAACTCCATGGAAAGTTTGAAAAACCGCTTAAATGAAGCTGAAGATAGAATCTCAGATCTTGAAGACAGCATGGGAGATCATGGCC
>RJWM01012330.1:20000-56896 GCA_004363535.1 Dasyprocta punctata | reverse complement strand
CTTTCTCTCTGTTTTGCTAAACAACACTGAACCCAGAGCCTTTGCACTGTACTACATGCCTGAATCTTTTGTATTTTTTTATTTTGAGATCAGGTCTCTCTATGTCTCTAAGTTGCCCAAGTTAAGCTCAAACTTTCTGTCCTCCTGCCTCAGACTTTCAGAGCATTCTGGAATTACAGGCATAAACTACTACACTGGGTTACAACCCACACTCTTTCCTTTCTTCTAGACTCTTCTGACCTCATGGCCTGACTTTAGCAGTCTCTCTGACATCACCCCCCTCTCTTCCCATCCCAATTACGTTGACCTTGCTATCTCTTGAACGCAGACATCTCTGCTCTGCAGAGCTCCTGCTCCTCTTCTTCCTTTTGCCTAGGATATTCTTTTCATTCTGCAGGTTCCTGTTCAGATGCCACCTTACCAGAACGACTTTCCCTAACCTTCCTCTATAAAACACTGCCTTCTACTCTTCTCAAGTAACTTTCCCCACTTATCACGGTAGTCTTTTTTTCTACATTATAGTCACCATTTTACTGTAATACAGGGGTACCGCGGTTCACAAACTTAATTTATTCCATGATTCTGAGGAAAATGCCCATGTTCATGTTTGTGCAAAAAAAGACCGCAGTTGCATTTGTCACCCAATGCAGAATTCGCAAACAAAAAAATTTTGCCCAACACTTCTGTTTGTGAACCAAACTGTTCAGAAATAAAAGCATTCATTATATTTTTCAATATTTTCTTTGTTGATTTTCTTCATCTCCCAAAATATATGCTCTCTGAGATTAAGGACTTTGCCTCTGTTTCTTCTCACTCTTCTACTTGAGCACCTAGAATGTGATAGGCACATGTGAAGAGCTCAATTCACAGTGCTGAATGAATGAACTAATAAATGTGTGAACTCATCTCGACCACAATGAATTACCTGGGGCTAGTCCAGGTGGAAATGAGTCAACAACTTCCCTTTTCAGGGGATTAAGAGACTCAAGTCTGGCTGTAATGCAACCATTTTGGGGTGCCAATGCTGTTTTTCCGAATACATGGATTCCAGAAAAATATAGGAAAGCATTCTGCCAAGAGAAGGAAGAAATGGGTACGTCACGGAGAAAATGGTATTAAATGCTTTATATATTTTAACTCATTTGATTCTAATAACAGAACATCATAATAATACAGTGATAGGAAAGCCCTATCATTATCTCCACTGTATAGATAAGGAAATTAGGGCACAGAGAAGTTAAGTGACCACCCAGTATTGTATGGAGCTAGATTGAAACTAAAATCTGTACTGATAGCCTCTGTGTTTTACAGCCTTTCTAGAAAGTTCTTAGTTGTTCCTGAGGCTCTGCTCAACATCTGATATCTTTCCAACTAATTCCTGTTTCAGCTATTTCACATTGACTTTCTTCACTTGCTCCCAAAGGAATCCAATTAATATGCTATTCCTCTCAGGGTTTGGTTTGCAGCAAATCTGATAAGCACAGCTTCACTGGAGACATTATGAATTAAGTGAAGTGGAGTTTATGTTCACAGCCACATATTCCCACATTTCTCTTGCCCACAAGTTTATCCTAGCAGACATTCATCAAATGACTTGTTGAAATCTAGGTGCGTTATCATTATAACTCTATGCCTATGTTGTCTAATAATCCTAGCAACAAAGAAATTAAACTTCACTGAACCTGACTTTCCTGGACATGGGATTTCCTCTCAGGGGTGTGCAGTTCTTCCACTTGGTTCATCTCTTCCTGAAAGTTTGAGCATCTGCCTGGTGCCTTTGGTTTTCTTGCACCTCTCCCACTAGCTATGATTTTGTAGAGGCATCTATAAGACTCTCCAACTCATGTGAGAATTCAGGGCATAAATCTTCCAAGTACATTGAGGATGACTATATAGATTCTCTCTGATTAACTCCTGACCTGCTGAAGCACCAGTTGGCCTTTTTGTTTTCAAACCAGGTTTACTGTTTTTAGTTTTTCTTCCATGATCTTTGAGATTATTTTATCTATTAATTTGTTCATTTGCCTGTTTGTCTTTGCTGTACTGGGGATTGTACCTAGGGCCTTTCCTATGCTAAAGCAAGCATTCTATATGTCTAACTTTCTCAAAATTTTTTTAAAATTTATTTTTAAATTGATACTTCCAAGTATAAAAATTGGGGCCAGACCTCGTGATACACACTCATAATCCCAGCATTCAGGAAGCCAAGGTAGGAGCATTGCTGTGAGTTTGATGCCAGCCTGGGCTACATAATAAGTTCAAGGCCAACTTGAACTATATAGTGAGACATTGTCTCAAAAAACCAATAGAAGATAGATGGATAGATAGATAGATAGATAGATAGACGGATATGCATGTTGTCTGCCACCTTCCAATCACCTTCTGTCTTAGCTACTTTTTACTCACTGCCAAGACAACATACCTGATGCCCAAAATTAGGGAAGGAAAGGTTTATTCTTACAGTTTCTCGGGAGTTTCAGTCCTACTTAGTTGGCTCCAAGTTAGAATGGTGTGGAGGGGCTGCTGTTCATGGCGGCGGCAAGCTGCAAGGTGCACTGGTAAGAGAGAGAGGAGGCGGAAGTGGGTGGGGAAGAGGAAGACCCGCCTCCCTTACACTGTATCTCAGCTCCACCCCTGAGCGGGTATAGCACTCACATCATCAATCCCGGTGCTAGACAACAAACTGATCACAAGCGTCAGACTCAGCCCCATCAAAAGTACATGAGGACTTGGGGTTACATAGCATATCACCCAATACACTTTCCAAGCCCCATGGCAGAAGGTGGCCACAGGGCATTTATTCCCCTGTGGCTCAGGGAGCTCTGGTAGTACTTGAGAAAGCCTCCAGCACAGCCAGGCCCCTGAAGAACCCCACTTGTCCTCTCCTGGTGACCAGAGTCCTTCTTAAGAACACTGTGTCTTGCCCCATTTGCCTTTCCAGTGTGTGCAATGGGAAGCTTATGGGAAGTTGTCTCCCTATGCTAAAGTTGAACACAGAACTGAGGCAACGGAACAGGCAACCAAGGGACATCAACCATCTATGCTACGAGTGGGCTTATTAACATTGTCACTTTTCAAGAAAAGAAGATATTTATCTATATGCTGAAGAAGATTTTATTTACATGCTAGTGTCTATAGCAGGCCTGAATTGCAGGAGTGAACTAACCAATACCATCTGATTCTCATGTAATTTACTTTCTAACAACTTAACAGGGTTGCATAGTTAATGTCAAGGCACACAGGAAATGAGTGAAGGGCTAATATTCAGATGCAAGTTGGTCTTCATCTCTCAACCTCCCTTCTAGGCACTCAAATTCACTGTTTAATTTTGGAGCTGCAAGGACAGCAGAGAGTGCCAAATCAGCTGTTTGACTTTGTTATTAGGAAACTGAGACCGAGATGATTTATGTGTCTGTAACAAGATCACTAGACACACTGGAGGCAGAACTGGGAATCAGATCCTTTTTATGATTTCTCTGCAAATGTTTCTTATGATTTATATTTTTAAATAGCTATATGAATGTAAAACTGTTATATAATAAACTAATTGTACAACTAAAGTGTACAATTTCAAGTTTTAACATACCTATATATACATAGAACTATGGCCATAATCAAGATATTGAACAATTCTCGCCCTCAAAAGTATCTTCCTATAATCCCTGCCCTCTCACACCTCCCAGCCTACCACCCATTCCTAAGAACCACCCATCCATTTTGCATCACTAGAAATCAGTTTTTATTTCCTAAAATGTTAAATAAATGGAATGTTACAATGTATGCTAATGTTGCGTGGTTTCTTTCAGTCAGTATAATTATTTTTAGGTTCATTCATGCTGCGTGTATTATTACTGAGTAGTAGAATATGTGAAAAATATGTGTATAAACCAGTTTAATGATCCACTCACCATGTAATGTGTTGTATGATTATTTGAAGTTTTTTGCTACTCACAGTAAATCTTCCATTGACATGGAAGCATATCTGAACATAATTTCTGCCAAAGTAAAGGTTGGCTCACATGGTAGGTTCATGTTTAACTTTTGAGAGATTGCCAAAGTGGTCCCAAAACATTTATGCCATTGTTCATTTCCATTAACAGTGTTATGAGAGTTCCTGGTTTTTCGCATCCTCATCAGTACTTGGTAGAGTGATTTTCTTTAACATTTTAATATGTGTAATGGAGTCTTGTTTTGATTTTAGCTTTCATAAAGACTAATGATGTTGAAATTTTTTTAGGGTTTATTTCAGTGGTATATTTTTCTTGGTGAAGGACCTGTATTAGCCAGTTCAGGATGCCTTGGCACCATAGCCTACGTGCCTTATAAAAACAGAAATTTATTACTCACTGTTCTGAAAGCTGGAAAGTCAGAAATCAGGGAACCCACATAGTTGGGTTTTAGTGAAAGTTTCAGTAGTAGACGTCTTACTTTTCATTGTATCTTCACGTAGTGGAGAGAGCAGAAGAGCTCTGCAGGACCCTCTTTGTGTAAGGGCATTGACACAATTCCCAAGGTCCCCACCCTCTTGATCCAGTAACCTTTCAAAGACATCACTTCCTAATGTCACACTACAGGGCAGGATCTCAGTGTGAATTCTGGGTAGATAATTTCAGTCTCTCTGTTAAATACTGTTTGCATTTTTGCCTGTTTTAAAAATCGAGCTCCAATAATCATCTTCTTACTTTTTTAACCCTCTTATCTCATCTTGATTCTTTTAACTCTTTGCCTGGCTTCATTTGTAATCACTGAAATTTTATGATTCTATTTGTTTTCTCTGTTGGCTTATTGGGCTACAACTTTTGAGTTGTATGTTTGTTTTCTTTCCCCCGCGACATAGGGTCTTACGTTTGTTAAACAAGCTCTTTTCCACTGAGGTATATTCCTAACCCTAAGCAACCACTCTTTATTTCATAATTTTAGTTATTGTCTTGATGCTTATTGTATGTGCAGTCTTTTTTCAAGCACATCTTACCACTTTACATGTAAGAAACTTACACAACAGTATCCTCCTATTTCTCCTTCTGACATTTATGGTATTGGTATCATATATTTTACTTTCATGTATGCTACAAAATGCAACAGTCAATTATCTTTCGAAATGTTTTGAGTAAGAAAATAATTTCTTTGTACTTACCACATAGTTTCCAGTTCTAGTGTTCTTCATTCCATTGGGTAGATTTGGGTTTCCATACAGAACACTTATTTTCCTTCTGCCTGAAAATCTTCCTTTAGTGTCTTTCACATGGGTGAGCTGTTAATCAGTTTTTACAGATTTTGTATTTCTGAAAGTATTGTTTGATTTTTGGAAGGTATTTTGGCTGGCTATGGAGCTGTACATTGACAGTTTCTTCTTTCAGTATTTCGGATTTGTTGTCCCATATTCCTCTCACTAGTGTTAATCCTAACATGGAATCTGTTGCCATCTATATTTGCTTCTCTGTATGATTTTTCTCTTTATTACCAGTTTTGAGCAATTTGATCATATTGTACTTGATATACTTGGGTTTCTCATGCTTAGAGGTTGCTGAGCTTCCTAAATCTGAATTTATAGACTTCATGAAATTTGGAAAATCCTCACTGATTATATTTTTTTAAACATTTTTTTCCATATTCCTCAACTCCAGTGCTCTAGAGATTGCAATTATATAATGCTAGGCTGTATGTTGTTTTCCCCCAACTCACCGATGCTCTGTTCACTTTTTAAAAATGTTCTCTTTCTATGATTTTATCAGTTTGTCATCTAGTTCACTAATCTTTTCTTCTCTGTCTACCACAAATCCAACCCACTATAGTTTTTAATTTTACAGTTTATAATAATCTTTTGAAGTTTATGTGGGGTCTTTAAAAAATTCATTTTTCTACCCAACTTTCTAGCATATAGTATAAGAACATAATAACTATTTCAATGTATCTATTTGCTAATTTTAATGCCTGTGTCATGTCCAACTCAGTTTTGATTAATTGATTTCCTCATTATGAATTGTGAGTGAAGCCCACACATAGTAAATTTTACCTTTTGAATGCTAGATGCTTTTGTACTTCTGAGATATTCTTGAGCTTTGTTCTGGGGTGTAACTAAATTGCTTGCAAATACTTCGCTGCTGTCAGTTCTTGGCTTTAAAATTTTGTTAGGTGAGAGTGGAAGCATGCTCAGTACAAGTCTAATCACTCCTCTCTCCTGAGGCAAATCCTTCTAGGTACTTGACTCAACGTTCTGTGTGACTCAGCATTTTCTAGTCTGGCTAATGGGAAAACCTCCATTCCCAGCCTTGCATGAGTACTGGCAAGTGTTTCCTTAATTCCAGTGATTCTCCAGTTTGCTTCCCAAGGGACATTTGGCAATGCTGGAGACATTTTTGATGATTAGAGCTAAGGTGTGATGGGTGTGTACATGCTTCTGGCATTTGGAGAGACCAGGGCTTCTGCTCAGCATCTTGCAGTGCCCAAGATGACCCTCACAAAAAAGCATTATGCAGCCAAAAATGTCACCAAAGTCAGAATTTAGGAATAGTGGCTTAATCCTCCTAGGTGACTCTTCCCCAGTTTCCTGGAGTTTTTCAAACATGACTCAGCTGCTCAGTGCTCAAGTGAATGCTCAAGAAGGACTCTCTGCAGGTCTCTCCTGGACTGTCCTCTGTGCTGCTTTCTCCTCTCCAATATTCTACAAATCTTGCAGCTCAGCTCCCTTTTTTTTCCTGGGCTCTCAAGTCTGTCTCCTCTGGGTCCAATTGGGTTTCACCTCCCTCCTGGACCCTGACCTGGAAACTCTCAGGGCTGTGAGCGGGGAGATCTGAGGCTCATCACATCTGGATCTCTTTGAGTCCCTTTCCTTCACTCCCTGATGGTCAGTGTTTCATCAACTATTGTTCACCTACTTTGTTCATTTCTGACTCTTTCTCTTTGGAAAGTAAATCCAGTCCCTGTTGCTCCATCTGTGCCCAAAAGCTCAAACTCTGAAATTTCTCATTAAAAGTACTTGATCTTACCTTGCCTTCCCTGTTGGTTTGCCAGCGAGCCGCCACGGACTGTTAACCAGGCAAGCACGCAGCATTTGCAAGTGGGCACACAGGCCACGCAGAGCTACAGCACCCCTTTAATAAGCTACACCTCGCTCACCTTCCCCTGCACTGTTCTTTGCTGGGATTCTTTTAGGACTCTTAAATTTTTAAAGTAGTTTACCCAACAAGTATTTTAAATTTTCAAAAACTAAAGTGCCCTTGGCCCAAGAATTCATATGCCAGTTGTAAGTTTTATTTGATGGTAAATGGTTGAAATAGATGCCCTGGAGAGAACGGGTCCTTTCACAGTGCTGGCCTAAGGCAAAATTGTTAAGTAGGTGAAGTGTATCTTCCAGGAGCTCCTGGAGTCTGCTGCCTGCCTCCCCCACTCCAGAGCCCTTGAGTTCTCTCCTTTAATGTCAGAGTAAATGCTGCCTTCGATGTTTTGGGTTCTTAAATATTTTGTTGACAGTGAATGATAATGTAAATTTTTATTCTTCCTCAAATATTTGCATTTTCATAGAGCGCAAAACATGAAGGCAGATAGAGAAAAAACTGGTGTTGTTTTCACTAATTGCAAGTGGCTGCATGTAGTCCTTATTGAGAAAGGTGACTCAGCAGAAAAGAACCATGATTGATTGGTGATGTCTGCACATACAAGCACAGGAGGTGAGAATTTTGCCCTAATCTAGAAGAGGTTGTTCTATTGGACAATTTCCAAGCACTAGAAATCAAGTGTAAAAAAGACTTTGGGGGGCAATTGAAACTCATTAATGACCTTGAAATCAGCCCAAATAGGGCTGTTGTCTGGCATCACTTAAAAAGTTGAAAGTGCTTTTTCTAAGTGCAAAAAGAACTTAGCAAAATACCATAAATAGAATATAATGCCATAGAGGTCTTTTATACCAGCGCTTCAGTGTGTGTGAGACCTTAGGGACTATTTCTTTTTATTCCCACTTTACCTTTTAACCATTTTCTTTAGGGCTCATATAGTTGCCCATGCATAGTAAGTACCTCCAGAACCACTAAACTCTTTCTTTCTTACGTTACTGTCTTAATGAGCTGAAGGATCCCATAAAGTCCCAAATGTTGCATTTATTTACTTCCAAGCTATCAGATGCTCTTGGAAAAATAGCAAGTACCTTCTCAATTAGGTAGTGATTCATTTATCTCTGTTTATCTTCTCAAGATATGAAATCTTATCTTCTATGGTATAAAATCATAAAAAAGATAAAAATTTTAGATTGATCTTCGAAGTCTCTGAAATAAGATCAGGGCTGGAATGGAAATGAGCCAAGTGTTTACTATTTATCAGGCACTGTGCTAGCATCTCTACACAGGTTGTGTCATTAGTCCTTCCTAAAACTGCCCCCATGGAATGCCAGTATCTCTTCCTCACTACCTCTCACCTGAGGATCCCAGATCCCACTCCCTGCAGGTGTTCACAAGGACCATGGTGCTACTAATGTCTAGAGGTGTTGGTTCAGAGGCACCACTGCACCAAGATTCTCAGTCCTCTCTGTGGCTGGCCCCTGGAATATCTGGAGGCATCTCCCAAAGGCTTCCATTAACCTCTCCTGTCCTGCTTCAGCACCATGAAGGCGCCCTGTGACCATCAGGCATTAAGAAGGCCCACTGCCACTGCCCAGCTTCCGGGTTTTCTTGAGAATGTGGTCTCTCTGCCGGAAGCGACTTTCCTGCTGCTGGAATATTCCATACTCCCATCATGAAGTGGGTCAACTCCCTTTCAGCTGGAAGATTATGGTGCCTTTGCACATGGAAAGCATGTGTTTCTTCTCAAATTTCAGTTGGCAGGTGGTGCTTCAGGGTCTGCACCACATTGCTTGTTCAGTAAGTGTTTAGGGATAAAAAGGAATGACAACAGACAGAAAGGGAGAGAGAGAAGAGGATGGCAGAAAGAATAAGGAAGGAAGAGAGAAATGCAGTAAGAAATCCTCCTCGAGAATCTTTCTGTCTTGCACTCTGAGTAATTACTTTAAAGATAATGGTGCACAGTATATTAACTATTCTTATTCTCTTATTATTCTGTTAAATTTTGTTTTATTTACACTTAAGAAAACAACTCTTGCAACTTTTGCCCAAAGCTTGTCACACAGAGCTTTGCGTTGCCTGAGGAAGATAATTTAGTACTTTTACTGTTCTTCTAATACAGGACTCTTAGGCATGAAACTTTTCCTTATGGGTCTTTTTCCCACAGACATCTGGGGGTTATGGGTATGAGACCTGACAACCAGTCACTGCCCACCGGTGCGAGTCACAGTGTAGTGCTGGGTCCAGTACCTAAGCATTCACTGTGGCCAGGCTGCTGCCCTGAACTCATGGCCATAGTGAGCCCTGTCCTGCAGGTCCACCCCTCCAGTGGGCTCCCCAGGAGAAGCCCATGCTGCATCACTGTGCAAGGCCACCTTTCACCTCAGAGGGGGGGCTGACTCCTCTATGTTTCCTCAATGTGTCCCCGCAAGCCCAACTCATAAGCAGCAGGGCGCAAGCATCAGGTCTCCACTGCCCTCGCCTGACCTCCTATCCCTTCACAGGATTCCAAGCACCCAGTGCTCAGCTTTGTGACAGTCTGTGCAATGTGTACTGCAATGAGGTTCAAACCACGTAAGTGAAGGATGAGAAGTCCTCCAGGAGAACTGTGGCTGTCTCTGCCTTCAAGGCTGTGGTCTTTCATTACTCCCTGCATTTCCAGGTGAATAGGGCACTAGAGCAAGGCCCTCATTTTACAGTGGGAGGCCGTGTGGCTGCCAAGTCCCTAAAAGCTCTGCTGGTGGCAGCTAAGGTGGGCTGCTGTGTTGTGTTCAGCCCCCGTGTTCATGGATTCCCTTCCTCCTGGGAAGACTCTTCTTCTCACTCAGGGCTACCGTGACTCTGGGATTCAGCGCATGCCAGTTGAGTATTAACAGCCAGTGAGTTTTGTTTCTGCATTCAACCCATTGTCAGAGAGAAAGAAAAAAATATAGGCAGTGTCTTTTACTCCAAATAAAATTTTCCGACCCAGTAGAGTTGGAAAAACTCTGCACATACTCTGCCTGATTTTTTTTTTTCAAAGCTGCACAGTGAGTCTGTCAAGAGTTTGATAATTTTTAAGATATCTTGATGGAACTACATGAATGTACTCTTCAAGGTAATAATTAATTCCCCAGGGAGAGCACTCATTTGAAAAATCATATTACCAAAGAGGAAAGAAAATACTGAGAAGCTAGAAAATCACCATGTAAACTAGCAGACAGTTAAGTCTTCAGAAGATTATAGAGGAAAATAAGGGCTTGAAGTATAGGTCTCTGATTAAGAACTTGATCCTCTAGATAAGAATCCGATACTACTATTTTAATCATCTGAAGTTCCACTGAAATATGTCCCAAGAGTTTATCACACAGCACATACCACGCAAAGATGTTTATACACATCACAGGATGTCACATGTAAAGAAACACTGTAGCACAAAAACAGTTACACAAAGTGGCTATTGAGGTTGAAAAATGCAACATGAATTCAGAAGTAGGGACAGTCCCAACTTAGGATGCTTTTGATTTACATTTTTAAAAACTTTCCAATGATGCAAAGGTCATAGATAGGTAGAGATAGATAGATAGATAGATAGACAGACAGACAGACAGACAGATAGATAGGCTTGAATTTTTTGTTTTGCTCTTTTCTTGGGATATCGATATGCAGTATGATCATCTCTCTGGAGAGCAGGGAGTCCCTGCAGTCACTCAGCTCGACATCTGTGAACTGTGTTGTTAAGCTAACAAGTTCTGTAGCTTAGGTGTATTAAAAGCACTTGTAAGTTACAATATTTTCAACACGATGATGGATTTATCAGACAAGTGTCTGAGGTCACTATCTTCTCTTTCCTTCTCTCCACCTTCTCAGACACTTCTTACATGTGGCTTGATACAATCTGAAACCCTGGGGCTCTCTAGATAGTTCACAGAGCTGTATTACATGTGTGGTCATCAGGAGCAGTTTGTAGGAGACCTGGAGACCGGCACCCCTCCTCATTGTTGCCCAGGTTATTCCTGCGAGTGGCAGTTCAGAATGGGAGTAACAGTTGCTTCCTTTGCAGTTTGGGGTTATATGGAGAAAAGCAAATCTACACTTTGTTCTAAAAACATGAATGGCGCTATGTTTTTGAAGTTGGTGACATTTTTCTTTGGCTCTACCTAACCATGCTGGCACAAGTCCTGCCCTTTCTCACTTCTCTTTCTTCCTACCGTAAACATGAGCAACTCCCCCAATCTCCCTAATACTAATGGCTCTGCCAGCTCTGCTGCTTTTAGTTCAAGTCACAGTTCTTCTTCCAGACCTGGGCAAGAGCAAACACAGACATCTTGATTGTAGAAAGAACCAAGCATTTAGTTTCCTTCTTAAAAGGGAGAGAGGTGACGTGACTAGGTGAATATATGAATAAATTTGAACCTCAGATCTAGAACAGGTTCTTAACTGCTATAGTTGATCCCAATGAAGGCTTTTAAATTCAGTATTTATCTTCACTTTTGTGTCTTGCTTTCTGCTTATATCTTACAGTGATTAAATTGGGCTAATTGTCCCTTCGTTTTTCTCGTAAGTCATTTCAAATCCATGAGTGGGATGGGTGATCACATGATTAAGAGTACACACTGACTGATTTAGAAAAGCAGAAAGTGGGAAAAAGGGTAGAGAAGGAAATACGGATCTCAAGCCCATGTGCTTCTCCTCTCCTTACTGTCAGAACCATGATGTGGTCACTGCCTTCTAGGCCATTACAATGATTTCCTTCAACCTGGTTCATCCAAAACACAAATCCCTCATCTTATTGTGTCTGAGACTACCTAACTTTGACTCTTTCTCCATATTTCTCTTAAATGTCACCTGTTTGGTATCTTATGTTTTCATTGGCATATGCTTCTACTGAACTTATTGATGGGTACCCAATGTGCTAATTATAAATGCAATGTGCACGTGATTACCTTCATAAACATTGTCTTTCCACTACACCACAACCTGCCCCATGCAGAGGCCATGTCTGTCCCATGGGTTGGTGCATTGCCTATGTTGAGCACACTTCTGGGTGAGATATGTTCCAAGGGGGTACAGGAGGTGGAGATGGGGGAAAGTTGAAGAGGGACAGAAGTTCAAAAGATTCTGAAATAACCTCTAGAAACTACAGCAAGTGTGGAAGTCACACCAAAACCATTCTTGATGCCTTGTTATGAGCATGGCCCTTAGTTGAGCACATTTGAGCCCCTAGAGTGAGGATGGTGTGGTATAACCTGAGAACAAATGAACTACATAGTACTGGGGAACTCCCCCATAAAGAAGACGTGAACTGTAGTCCACTAACAATTTGTTTGTTTAAAAGGTGTAATATGATTATTGCATAATTCAAATTAACTTCCATTGGAACCTCTGCTCTGCAAGAGAAAGCAGAAACTTAACTATGGAGTCTCATCTCCTCTGGAGTTTGCAAACCTCCAAGGGGCTTATGGAAATGGCCTCACGTGATTCTTGAAAGACCCATCCCCTCCCTCTTTTGATTGTGCGCCATTGCGCCACCATGGCCATCACTTTCACATCCTCGTTACTGCTTGTGGCTCGTCTTCCACCCTGGCAGCTTGGGCCATCGATTTCTTGGATGGTGAGGGAGCCCAGGAAAATCCCCAGAGCTCACTGTGACTCCATCAAGCTTGAGGTGGCAGCCACACACTCTAGCGCTGAGCGTAGGTGACTGGGACGCTGTGCAGCCCCTCTCTGCCCCTGGGCCCTCCAGACTTGGTGCACCCCACCTTTGACACTCACTGACTCTCACCCTTGTCTTTCTCTTCTTTACTTTAGATAGAAGGAGTTTTTTTCCCTATATCAGACCGAAGGCAAAAATGCCTATTTCTCTTCATCTGATATTTTACTTCTATCTCAATCTTTTAAATTCTCTAAGAGTTTGGGGTTTTGGAACAACAACAGCAACACAAAGCCGTATACTCACAATCTTCTTTCTGCATTCTACCCTGTCATACTCCTGTGAAATCATGAACTTCTGCTAATAACCCACCAGAGACGTGTGTGTCTGGGAAGGAAAAGGAGAAAATAGGAAGGAGAAAGAAAAATCTGGCTACTATTTCTAAAATATTACCCAGCACACAATCAATATAGACAAAGGGGGTGATGAGCACACAAAATGCAACAGAGAGGCTGAGAAGCCTGCATCCTCAGATCTTCAGCTGTCTTCCAGTCTATAAGCAGTGACAAGGGCTTCTTTTGTGGTGCTGTGAAGGTGGAGGCCAGACTGAGAGAAATTAAAGAGTTTAGGAAAATTACTCTTTTTTTAAATCAGCTTTTATTTTAATTCTTTGTTCTTTTGCTGTGCTGAGACTTAGAATCCAGGGCCCCATGCACATTAACCAAGCATTGAGCCACAACCCACCCAGATTATGTTGCTGTACTCTCTCTCTTGCAATCCATTTTATTTGGTCTTGGTAACACGATAACGCAAAACAAAAACAAAATGACCAAACAAAAAGAAGCAGTACTAAATAATGTCTCTTTGCTTGTTTCTGCTAATTTTCTGTAGGGTAAAAGAATAACAACATCAAGGCCAAAAAAAGCATAGGAATCCCATGAGGAAATGATTACAAATTATTAAGTATCATGTAATGTATATATTTAGCGTTTTTTAAACCTATGGTTACTTGACCTGGGGAACATTACAGTTCTCCTGAAGTCATTAAGAGATGTCAGGTAAATGAGAATTTAATACTTTTTTTTATAAACACGTCTTTCACCACATAGCTGATGCAATTTCTGAAAGTCTTTGTTTCTAGAGTTCACACCAAATGTGTATAACATTTTAATTTGAATTCAGAAATGTCTATTAAGCTTCTGCTACATATTGTGCATAAAACTTTCACATAATGACCTCATTTAATCTCCACAATAATCCATTAAAGAAGGTGCTATGAGTCTCACTTTGCAGGTGGAACACTGAGTCTTAGAAAGTGAAAGTAATTTAGCCAAGTGACAAAGCTAGACAGCAGAGAACCACTGTCCCAAGCCAGGTTTTCTGTCCCTAATTCCACTGTATGTTCTACCCTCTAGCTCATTCCATATCAGTAATTTGGTGATCTGTGAAAGCAGGATTCTAGGTGAGCCTATAAAAATTGGAGTTGAGAAAGGAATTGGTGAAGATTGCATGAAAGAAATCCTATGAGAATTTGCAAATAACCCCAGAGAAAAGAGACCTGAGAAAGCTGCAGTTCCCTAAGGTGAGTACATCAAGAATCACCCCAGGGCTTGTGAAACAAGATCACTGGGCATTTTTTGGCCACAGTTCTCTCAATCTGTAGTTCTGGGGTGTGGCTCAAAAATTTACATTCCTATGAAGTTCCCAGGAGCTCCACTTGGAGAACTGTTTCAAAACAAAGAACATCTGCATATTTGAAAAGCAGAGAGAAGTAAGTAAACGCAGAGTGGTAGGCTAAAAATGTTGGAGCCTCAGAGCTAGCTGAGTGGGTAGAGGTTGTGACAGAGGAGAGAGTCTCACCTGAGGTCAGTTTAAAAATGAAGAATGACACCTGCTCATCTGGAAAAGAAACAGAACCAGAGGATAAAAGAGAGCCAGAGGAATGGTAGTAGAGGAGAGATGGATACTCACCTCGAGGGCCTTGTTTGGGCTTTATTCACTATTATTTGTTCTTTCAGTGAAGGTAACTTTGTTTCCCAAGAGCCCAGAAATTCCTACAGTGGATGTGTGATAGCGTTCCACAGTGGCGAAGTAAATGATCACTGAGCCCCAGGGAAGGACTGGTTAAGGTGGAGGCATCATCCTGCGTGCCTGCCCTCCTCTATGAACGTGTGCAGACCCAGCTCCCAGCCTGTGAGAATAGGATGGATAATTAATTATTCCATTTAAATTACAATAGGGAAAATAATATTTGCTGATGCTGAATTTAGATATTTGCTGGACCATTTCTTTTTCACTCATCCGTTAAGAATGAGGTCAGAGAACATCACTTGCAAATGAGGTTAATTTATTTTAACCTACAGACATTGGAACAGGGAAGCCCCAAACCAGTGCTTCTTATCATCATCTGCACATGAGCTGCTACAAGCAATAGGCCTGGACTCAGAGCCCGGCCTGAATCACCTGTCTGAAAAGGAAGCTGGAGGTGCAAATGTGCAGTAAAGTATAAAACCTGAGGCTTGCTAGGAGGGAAAATGACCTAAGATATAGAGTCTTCTCTCTATGACAGAGTATCTCTGGCATATCTTGGGAAACATTTCTGAGTGAGTAAGCGTGGCCATTTAACTAGTATTTGATGAAAAACTACTCAGTGTCAGGAAGATTAATAAGTGTTGGGCAAAAGAAAAGTAGAAATAAGGTATTGTCCCTCTCTTGGAGCAACCAGGTGTCATGCAGTATATTAGTCAGTTTTCCTGTTGCTGGGACACAATGCTCACATTTTAAAGGAAGAGAAGTTTGGCTCACAGTTCTAGGGGATTCAGTTCATGGATAGCTGAATCCAAGGCAGACACATCATGGCAGAAGAATATGGTGCAGCAAAGCTTGTTAGCTCATGGTGGCTAGGAAACAAAGAAATAGAACAGAGCCAGAAAGGAAAAAGTGAGGGACCATATATTACCAAAGATCACACCTCCATGACCCACGTAGACACACACAGAAATGTGCTTAACTAATCCCCTGGGCATTTCTTTAGGGAATCAAATTGATACAATTCATGTTAACTGTCACAAGGAGAGAATATATAATACAAATACATACAACCTGCTATATTCCTAGTGGCAGTCAGTTTTGATGAAAGATTTGAAGAAAGACAAAGAATTCTACAAAGAAGTGGGAATAGAAAACACAATTCTAACTGTGGCAGGAAACTTCATATGGTGTCCTTAGACTTTTACTTGTATTTTCTTTGGACAATGGAAAAGTCAACTTTTCATGTCATGTATGATTTGTCCAAACTAGTTCTGTTGGCTTTCCTATGTTACTTTACTTAAAAATGCACAACCTTAAGAATTCATCTTAGAGAAGTGGAGACTCTAAGGCATTCTGCAACTTATAGGAAATGAAAGGGTCCAGAATCTAAAACAGAAGCCTGTAGTAGCTTTGAGACCTTATACAAGTATCTTACCTGTCTGTGCTTTCATGTTTTTCTTTGACAATGGAGAAAATCATATTGACCTCAAAGTAGTCTGCAACATTAGTTGTTTAGTCAAGTGTCTGCTCCCTTATCTAGCAGCAGCATGTCCATGCTCAGGAAATATGATCTATTATGCTGGTGTGTCTTATTATTCACATCTAAAGTCATGTGGGTAGGGTCAGAGTGAGATTTTAGACTAAAATTTCCTTACAGTCTAAAAGTCTCCTAAATGTTCGTGTTGGTTCTTGCTCTGATCTCCAGTTACCTGTCAAGAATTGAAGGCTGTAGGCATGGGTGTTGCTGACCTCAACTCTTAGTAGGTGGAAGCAGCATGGTATAGTAGGAAGAACATGATTTGGAATGTGATAGACTTGGAGTTGAGTTTCATTTCACATCTAGAAGTCACATTGGGCACATTGAGGAAATTCCTCAGCCTTCCCCTTATCTGTAAAATGACACACAAACTTGTGAAGAGTTGGAATGAAGACGTATGGGGTCACCTCCTTGCAGAATCTGGCTCAGTAAAAATAGATCCCTCGTGCCATTGCCAGGTTCCTAACTTCTGTTTTCGCTTCTTCTGATCTGCACCCCAATCCTTACAAAGAGTGGACTGGAATCCAAGGAAAGGTACCATCCCAATGACATCGAGAAGCAACACTAAACTATTAGAAGCATGGTTCTTACATTTTTACACACATAGAAATCTTTGTGTATCTGTCTCAAGGTAGTCAATGAAACCAAGAGAACACCCTTCACTGTTGCTTAGGTCTTACCATTATTGTCCTTAAAATCAAAAAGGCCTGAAGATGTTTCTAGATAATTTGGCTTCCCTGAACATTTTAGCAATAAGATAATTCTAGGAAATTGGTTAGGATTTTTATTGTGCATTAGAAACTATAAACAACGTTCCACCCAGATGAGTTTTGGTGGTGTGTAGAAGTAGCTTTTTCAGGAATATAAAGTCAGTCGCTTTGATGCATTGTAGCCTGATTTTGACTCCAGATATGCTACACATGTACTAATCTGTAGGTAACATGAATTTCATGTGATTCAGTGTTCTCCATTCATTGGACTATTGGGGGTACCCATGTTGTCTTTATCAGGAAAACAGGGTCTAATGAAGTAGACTTCTGTTCAATTAGAAATGAAAGCATTCTTCACTCAGTCTTGCTAATGTGCTCAAGTGCTTCAAGAAAACATCAAAAAGGGCCATATATTTTGTGGCTTAGGATAATTTGAAACTCTTCAAGTTTTCTGCCTTTTCAATAGAAAGTTGCAACAGACTCTACCTTTAATAAGTTGCACTTGAACAAAAAAACTACTTTGGATTGTACAGTAACGCACTAGCTCATGAATGCTTCTGTTTGAAAATAAAAATTGGTTCCCCCAAAAAAAGCATTCAGCAAAATTTTGCTTCAGTTCACAATCTCTGTATTGGGTAACAAACACAACCATGGCCACCTTTCCCACACAAACATGAATACAGTCATCTTTCCTAAAAAGAAATTAAGTTCTTAAACCAGGGACCACGGTATTTTATTCTCAGACAAAATATAATAAAATATAAACCTTATAAAACTTTTGTTGAGAAAGAAATTTCAAAAATAAGATGAAAATCTTATTCAAGTTTCAACAGTATTGATTATTTATGGAGCAGTTTATTCCTTTCTCTGGTATGATTTGTTGATAGAAGGACACATCTCTAACAAACACACAATCACTTATAGCCTTAGTTTTTTATTTTTTTTAAATCAGCGTGAAAATCAAGGTTTGGAGATGATTTAGATTCTTTTAAAAGCCTTGAGGAAACTGAGCTCTTATGCCTCTTGTGTTTTTTGGTTTTTTGTTTTGTTTTGTTTTGTTTTTAGGATTTCAAAACAAGCTGATAGGAAATTAACAGTAGTCATTCATTACATTGCACATTGTTATCTTCAAAATAGTTGCTCAAGCTTCTTGTGTTCTTATGATGTAAAGTTTTCATAAGAGTTGCCAAATACCCTACTTATCTGCCTGCATAATTTTAATAAACTTCTAAAGGACCAGCCTAACCCAATGGAAGCCAGTTGTAATGCCGGCTCCTCAGTGACAGCTCATCAGAACAGGCCAAGCTCCGTTTTCTGCTTGGATGTCATCATTCTGTGACTATGAAAGCATAAAACTGGAGACTGTTCCAGTAGGTCATTGTCGCTACAACTTGCTCAAACAGAAATAAAACAGCTTTTCATGCTTATTGATCTTGGACTTTTTGCCATTTTTATGCTCTGTTGACCTGGAGCTCAGTAAGGATGTATTTTGTAAAAGGAACTGGAAGTTTTCTTTCTCCGTAGATGAGACATTTCACATTTTGGCTGCATGCAAAAAACAATTTCATTTTTCTTTTTTCCAAATCCATTCTCTCAGTGACTTTAAAAGAATAGTTGATCTTTAAGTAACACATGTGATATTAGTTTTTCCATTTTAAAATAATCACATTATTGCAGACATTTTAATAGCTGTAGAGGTTGCTATGTATTAACATGATTCATGGTCCTTGACAGCACTGTCTCTTACAATCCCCCAGGAATGCAAAATACAAAACTCTGAACACGTTCCCATTTTACTGCCTGCAGCTAAAAGAAGGGAAAGAACTTAAAACTGTTGAAACCCTTCAACTTTAAAAGCATTAATAGATGGTCCCAGGGGATTAAATCTAAATCTTAATGTGTAAAAATCAAGTTAATAACTAGAGAGATTAATATGGCTGCATTTGATTATTGTGATAATGCAAACAATTAGTACTGCTAAAGTGAGATGTCTTAGCCTCCTACTTTGCCTCTCACATCAGTGAGGCACTGGAAACAAATGGAAATAGAACATTTTACTCCAGGACTTTTTTTTTTCCTGCCTTTGTCTCTCCCTCACTGTAGCTGACTCATTTTTAAAAAAAATTTATTTCACACTAGAATCATCTTTGCCTTTTAAAAACTACAATCCGTATACAATGGATGGAAATGATCAAACATCAACAATTTCGATTAGTACTGGTCAGAAAATCATTCAGACACCTTTTGTCCATATCAGTTTCTTGATTCCTCTTTCTGATAAATGAATACCCAAGGCTGTTTGAGGGAGAGATAGAGAGGGAGAAGGAAACAAAAGAAAGGAATAGGTACCGTGTGAGACCCGTAGCATTTAGATTTAAGTTTGTAAGTTTTCCAGGAGTTACTAATTGGCACTTTTATAGCAGTGTTAGCTTTGCACAGCCTGACACACTAGACAGTATTCAATATGCATTTTTACTGATAGTAGTTTCTAGAAAAAGAAGAGTGCCTTGGCAAATCTGCCTGGGTTACACTACGTCCCCTTATTACAGGTTCTTATGGTTTCCTTAATCTTGCCCAGGACTCCCCCCACCAAAAAAGAGGTGGACACTTACTCCTTAAAAGGAGTCATTTTGCAGAGAGTAGGTCTGGCCAGGTGAATAAATGAATCAGATGTTCTGCCAACAATTAACTGATGTTAAAAGACATCTGCCCTTCAAATTGAAATTGACAAGAAAGAAATATAAGCCTTAATTTAAAAAGCCATTTAGATCCAAAACCTTATGAAGCCTCAGCAATAAACAGGCATTGTGGAAAGCAGAGGTCCATCTGAGACAGAATCCAATATTCCTTTTTATAAAAGTGGCGCTATTTTGCTACCAAAGCGGAGTGCTGAATTTAAGGTAGAACAAGTGAAGAGTTAATAAGATGTATTCTGAAACAAATGAAAACAAAGGAAGCTTAAAGAATGGCCATTTTAGTGATTTATTTGGGGAGGGTGCTCAGACATGTTCTGGCCTATGTCACTTTGAACCCTTTTATTTTGCTTCCCTGCCCTGATCTGTGTTGTGCATCAAATGAGTGTCCCGTTTGTTATTTTTGTTTAAGCAGCGTCTGTAGGGAATTCCAGGGGACCATTTTAATAAACAGCAGCAACAATGGAATATCTGTTCACTTTTCTTCAGCAAAGTATCTATGAAAAGTGTGTGTGGAGGCAGGGAGTGAATAGCTGTCAGTGGCTGCGGCGCTCTGAGCCTGACAGCCTCCTGACAGTTACTAATATCAGCAGATTTAATGTGTTTAGTCTGGTTGTAAAGGTTTGTGATGTGTTTTTGATTTCCTGCTTCAGAAATGCATTTTGGCTAGAAAACAGGGAACCCTACAATTCTTCTTTCTTACCTTACTACAGTTGGGAAATTGTTACCTTTGTATCCAATTTATGTAACATAATAAGTTCTCACATGCATGCTAAGATTCTCACTTTTTGTTATTTGGTGTGTGAACTTGAGCGAAAAGATAAGGACTCCAGAGGCTAGGAAGTGCAGCAGAAACTGATCCCTGCACCTAGGTTGTGTCAAGATTCCCAAAGTGCATTTTAGTTTTCTTTCTCATTGATGCTTCAGTTTGCCTTCATTCTCCAGGGACTGTAAAACTGCCACATCGTCTTTTAAAATCATTAGCATTGTCTCTTGCTTTAGAACCCATTTGGAAGAGAATATACAAATCACCAGCAAAATTTACACAGAACACTTATCATATTTTGCTCGCTAGAAGTGAGCGGTTTATGCAGCTTCCTGTTTCTTGCAACTCTTAAAAATCTCATGTCCCTTTTCTTAGTATCAATTTAAAAACATCAAAGATGGTGGGAAGAAAACTCACAGTGGGCTCCTGTTCTCTTCAAAGCTTTTAGTGCTTGTCTTAACTTCACCTTATTTTTGTTTCAGGCTTTGTGATAAGTAGTCAAATTCTGTTTTTAACACGATTTTTTTTTTTTTTTTGTGATGTATTATGACTGGAAAGGCTTGGGGTGTAAAGCTAGTAGTAGTAGCATTTTCTGTAATTTAGAAATCAAATTTATTTCAACAAAATGTTGCTTAAACAACCATATAATGGTCACTATATTTACCCTTATTTGGTGCAGGAAAAAAGAGACATTGCATTTTGTTTTTTGGATTTTTTAAAAGTAATAGTTTCATGTTAGACTCCAAAGGTTATTTTGTTAATATATGTCTGTCTCCTTACTATGGAACAGTATATAAATAACAAGAAGTGTGGGAAATATGTTGGAAAGTGGTTAAGGCATGCTACACTCAAAATTATCCCCTTTATTTTAGTTAACAGTGTATGTAAGTATAGAATATTTGCATATTTCAAAGCAAAGAGAAACAGCTTTTTAAAACCTACAGAAAATCATATGAAAAGCTGAGGAAAAATGGGGGTGGCTCCCAAAATCATTGCAATCCCTAAACAATTACTATCATTTTTATGCATTTCCTTTGTCTACTGGAAACAACATTAGATTTTTCCTTGTTAAAAACACACCTCATATTTTGTTATTTCAGAGTTTGGAAAGGAGGGAACTTATTTCTTTAAAACAAAGATTTTAAAATCAAACATGCCAAAGGGGACCTGGGCTCAGATGAGTTCTTCCACCAGGGTTAATGGGTGACTGGGGTGCACCCATTCTTCTCTGGGAAAGAGAATTTCCTGCTTTTTTTTTTTTTTTTTTTTTGTAGGAGTGACCTAGAAGGAGGTTAATGACTCCAAAAAAGGACTTTTCCCTCAGGGAAAATTTAATCTTGTGACCTTTTTTCTCTATCTGTCCATCTCTCTTAAGTCATAGATGCCCTTCATTTAACTTACATCAAGCTGTTTTATTTTCTCCAAAAACATGACTGAGGGGACTGCTTTGCTTTCATTTAACCTCTGAACTGGATGCATTTCAAGATGAAATCACTGTGCAGAGTATGGCTTACAGATCACCTTTCAAATCTCTGTATTTCACTCTCTGAAAATATTGACAGTTCTAGATACCACCATAGGGAAGCCCAAAATCAGATGCTATTTGTGTTACTCTTAGAATTGTCTTTTCTAGCAGCTGTACACACTTGCACACGTGCAAATTCACAGTAAAGCATTGCTTGAAAATGAGTGTGTTCTTTAAAAATATAGATTAGGATTTTTCTTATTCTTTTTCTTTCCTTAGATTTTGGAAGTGAGAATTAATTTACTGATATGCTCCAAATGCTAAGACCATTGACAAGGAAATTTTTATCAAGAAATGTGTAAATGAAAAAGATCTCTTCAGAGAGACTTTCAGATTATGAGAAAATATCACCTTTATCTAGCCAAACAGTTTCATATTTTTTCTACCTGAGATATGCAGACATGAGTGGATCAAATTCAGTGTTAGAATATAGTAAAATAGAACTGTAATTATTTTATTATTCTCATGGGTTCAGATTCCTGGTGCAATGAGTTCTTGAGGGTAAAGTGAAAACAGAAACTGCCTTGTGCTCAAAGTTGTTAGCATCTTAAAAACAACTTTTTATTCTGCAACAGATCCAGGACATTTTCAGCATGATCATATTACTCAGTTTTACTGCCAACATAAAGTGAGGAGAGTATTTCTTAATTTCTAGCATTATAGTGCTCCATTTGGAAGCATAGTAAATCCAGAATATTGTGATTCCTGGTAATGCATAACACAGACTATGTATAGATTCTCTTATTTTTAGTATACTACGTTGCCCAGAGAATTCTATTTTTTCTTCTTTAGGGTTAAAGCCACTCAGAGACTGATGAAGGTAGTACTAACTACCAAAGAAGTCTTTAGTTGGTGAACTAGTTCATTTCTGCAGGTTCAATCTATCAGTAAGCATGGACTGAGATCAAGCTGTGTGGTTACCACTTTGCTTGAAAGATAGCTATGGCTGATCTTAGCCCTTGGTTTATCATGAAATTGTGGAAACCATTATCATACAGGGGACAAAGACCATTTGTATGTGAATTTTTCTAGTACCGACCATGGGTACAGGGGAAAAAAAGCAAAACACAAAAAACAATAACATAAAGAATAACATTTTACAAAATTATTTTACACGTGTGATTAAAATTGTGTAAGCCACTTGGTTTTTTTTTTTTTTTTTTTTTTTTTTTTTCCGGCACCGGGGATTGAACTCACAACCTCACGCCTGTCAGACAGGTGCTTAAGTCACTGAGCCAAACTCCCAGCCCTGGTTTTTTGAGTCAGGGTTGCACTGTGTAGCTCAGGCCGACCTTGCACTCGTGTTGTAGCCCAAGCTGGCCTCGAACTCACAACACCCCTCCTACCTCAGCCTCCTGAGTGCTGGGATTAAAGGCATGCGCCACCACACCCGGCTTGGTTCTTTCAATAATTTGACAATAATTATATTTTTTCCATACCTCACAGGACTATTGGTAAAATCATAATATGGGAGTACTATATCCCTGATCTTGTGCCAAGAGATTTACACATAAAGTAACTGAAGCTCCAAGAGGTGACACAGTTTGCCCAGAGTGCCAGTAAGACTTCCATTACTGTGACAAAACACCAGAGAAAATAAACTGAAAAAGAGAAAAGGTTTATCTGGGCTCATAGTTTCAGAGGTTTCAGTCTGCAGTTGCTTGGCCCTTTTGCCTTTGGGCCTGTGGCAAACCAGAACACCAAGATAGGGAGCATGTGGCAGAGGAAGCTCTCTACCTCATGGTGTCTGGAAAGCAAAGAAAAGAAGGGGCTGGTGTCCCAATAGCCCACTGAAGGGGATGCTGTTAATGTACTAACTTTCTCCCATCCTGTCCCTCTTCTTTAGCTTGTACAACTTCACAATAGTACCACATGCTAGAGAACAGGCCTTTAGTACGTGGGCTTTTGGGTGCACTTATTCAAACTGTAGCAAATTAAGATGAGTAATTAAGTGACAAGGCTGGAATTATCCAACCTCCTTTCATCAGTGTCCAATGTGTGACATCACCCATCTCAGTAAGTCACAATCCCTTCTTCTACCTTCTATCTGACTTTGTTAGACTCTAGCTTAGCTGGTGGCATTCCCATTACCTGTTCCACCCAAGCAGGAATCTGGGAGTCCTCACTTCTTTCATTTCCATCCAACCACTCACCAAGGGCTGGGTTCATTGCCTAGATAGCCCATGTCCTAAAGAGCTACAGCTCTTGGCTCCCACTTTCAAGCCCTAAAATGAGTTGTGACCCTCAAACTCCAGGTTTGTTGGAATCGACCCAAATTAGTCTCTGCTTTTCTGTTTTCCTTTCCCAGTACCCTACCACATGATCTTTCCAAAGCCTAAGTAGGATCCTGTTTTCATTCTTCTGCTGAAGCCCTCCGGGGACTCTCATTGGCACCTAACTCAGTCCAGTCTAACCATCTAGTGGCCACCATTGATCCTTCTCAGCCCTCAGTTTCAGACTACTCGTAGTTCAATGCTTGTTCATATTTTTATCTTCTACATATTGTGCCCCTTCTGTTTTAAATGCCATGATTTCTATGTTTTGGGGAAAGCAAATGTTTGGCCATGCTTTGAATTTAGATTATTGAGAAACAAATCCCTCCTTTTTTTTTTAAATCTCCAAAGGGTGTTGATAAGCCTGTGTTCCACGCTACCTAGGAGCCTAGAATCTACATCTCTCTGCATTCGTCATACTGTAGTGAAATTACTTATTTGCACGTCAGCCTTTGCCCAATAAGCTATGAACTTCTTGAGGCAAAGGATTATTATTTTGTAATTTTTTCACCGTGTCTGGAACATGACAAAATGCTGAGTTTGAAGAAGTCAATGATCATCAGGGCTGAGTGTTTAGATGAGTCAAGGAGGGGGAAGATGAAGAAAGTGGATGATTCTAGAAGAACAGATAGGTAGCACTGATAACCTCCCAAGGGCAGAGTCCAAGAGAGATGGTTGTGGGTGTGAAGAAGGCATAGGTCATCAGGGATCTAGGACATGGGTGTGATATCGTGTGGAGAGAAATTTTGAAATATTAAATGATATTAAAATATGAATAAATCTTTTTTGTTTATTACTGCCCATTGGAAACCATCTTTGAAAGATATACATTTTAGATCTTTCTAGGCTAAGGAATGCAAACAATTGCAACCCTTTGCAGAAACATTTTTCTGGAGAATCCAGTTGAAATAAGGGATTTCATAGCAGGAAGAGATTTCATGAATGATGTGGGTCAGGAAGTCGACAGGTGTACCCCTAGGCCTACAGATAACTAAGCTTCCCTTGTGCTGGGGAGTCCTCCTCCTTTGGAACCAGCTGAGATTCTGAGACTGGCTCCCAGGAGGCATCCCCCTCCACCTTTAATTCACACCAAGACACTGTTTGAGCTAATATTGCCCTGCGGAACCCACTCCATCATTATTATTTTATTTCTCTTTCCCTGATTTGTCCTTGCTTTGTTAGTTTTTTTATTAAAATGGAACAACCAGAATTATAGCAGTATTTCAGAAATAGGTGTGGAGTTTCAAGATTTGCTGGGATTTTCTAGTATTGTGTTGCCTCTTGGGCTGTAGCCACCAAACACTCATGTCTGTGGAAACGTTTCCGTGCACCTTCCTGGCTATGTGCGGTAGACAGCTTGTCCCAGCTCCAGAGTCATCTCCACCCACCTCTCACCACTCAGCATTTTGTGACTTCAGCACAGGAAGTTGACATGGGTCATGGCAGGAGTATTTACACCATAGAAAATGACACACACTACATCAAAGCTTCTTTCACCTTCCTGCACCTCCGCATTGGACATGGTATCTACTCTGGGTTGCATACATTTTCAGAAACCTGAAACATTGGAATCCTACTTCTATTTATGGTAATAGCCATCGCCTTCATAGGCTATGTACTCCTGAGGGCAAATATCTTTCCCAGGCGCTACTGTAATTACAAACCTCCTATCAGTAATTCTCTACATCTGTACGTTAGTTGACTGAATCTGAGGTGGATTCTCGGTTGATAAAGCTACTCTAACACAATCCTTCACATTTCACTTCATCCTTCCATATATTATTGCAGCCCTAGTCATAACCCACCTTTTATTTCTTCATGGAACTGGGTCAAGCAACCCATCAGGACTTAGCTCTGAATCTGATAAAATTCCACTTCACCCTTACTACATGATCAAAGATATCAAAATGTTCATATTCATAGGGTTAAGTCTCCTATCTTTAGTCCTATTCTCACCTGACCTCCTTGATGACCCAGACAACTATACACCAGCCAACCCCCTGAACACCCCCCGACATTAAACCGGAATGACATTTCCTCTTCACATACGCAATCCTCCACTCCAACCCTAATAAACTCGGAGTTTTAGCTCTCGTATTCTCAATTTTAACTCTAGCCTTATTTCCAATCTTACATCTATCAAAATAAGGTAGCATATCATTTCGCCCCCTCAGCCAGTGTCTTCTATGAATTCTAGTAGCAAATCTACTCATCCTTACGTGAATCAGAGACCAACCAGTTGGATATCTCTACTTTTCCATCGGACAACTGGCATCAGTTATTTACTTCTCTATCATCTTAATTATTCTTCCACTAGTAAACATGATGGAAAAGAAAATTCTGAAATGAAGAGTCCTTGTAGTATAACCAGTTACTAACCTAGAGAGGTGATATATCAATGTCCTGCATATTGTATATACCTTTTCTTATGTTAAGTGATTCCTGCAGCCAGTAATTTTGTATGTAAAATGAATTTTTGAACTCTTGTTCCACAATAAATGCATTGCTTTGGAATTCTGACAGTGAAGTCTATAAGTTGTTTATTAGGTCAGCTTTTTTTGTGGTGCTGGGACGTGAACCCAGAGACTTCACACTGGGTTATGTCCCAGTCCTTCTTATATTTTTTGAGAAGGTTCTCTCTAGGTCACTAGGTTGCTCAGAAATAGTCTCAAACTTGTCACCTTCTTGTTTCAGCCTCAGAGAATGCTGTGATGATAGCCATGCACCACCATACTCAGCTGGGGTCAAATTTTGTAGTCTCTAGGACCTTCGATTTGTTCCAGTTGGAGCAGGACTCCCCAGGTGTAGTTATCTGTAAGCCTGGAGACATCACCATGTACTTACTATGCACATCATTGATAAACCCCCAAATTTGCCTCTTCATATTATGAATTCCCTGAACTCAGTTGGATTCTCCAGAAAAATGCTGATTTATTCCCGCTGGCGTACACAGTCAGCTGTGATATCTGTGGGTGCCATAGCAGAATGCACAGCTGAGGACTGAAAATATTTGGGAAAATGTTGCATCTGTACTCAGTATGTTCACATGCTTTATTCTTGTCTAAAGAATACAGAGGATTTACATTGTACTAAGTGTTATATGTATTCTAGAGGTGATTTAAAGTATATAGCAGGATGTGTGTAAATTGTATGCAAATGTCACACCATTTTGCATAAAGGACTTGAGCATTCACAGATTTTTGGTATCCTAATAGGAGGGATGAAATCAGTCCCCTAGGGATACTGAGAAATGAAATGACTTAATTTCTTTTTCTCCTCCTCCTCCTGCTCTGCCTCCTTCTCCTCCTTCTTCTTTTTTTCATGTTTGTGGTACCTAAAGTTTACATTTCCAGTAGGGAGTTGATACACATACACAACACATCTTCATTCCTTTTGTCAATCCCTTTTCCTCTCCTCCCCCATTTTCCCCATCTTGATCTCCTTCCCAGTCGAGAAAAATCTATCTCATTTTTTATTGTCTACTTTTATTTTGCTATGTATTTATACTTCAGGTTTCATATATAAGAGAAACCATGTGATATTTAAACTTGTGAGTCTGGTTTATTTCAGTTAACATTATTGGAGATGACTGAATTCCTCTGTGTGGGGTGTATGTGGGTGTTTGGGTATATGTATTCATACAAATTAATCCATGAAAAAAAATTCATTCCATCTTATAACAATTGAATTTGTATCATATCTTCTGCATGAAACTCTCCTAAAAACTATACATGATAGACTGAATCACTGACCCAGCTTTTTCACCTACCCTCTGATCATGTAACACTACCTAAAGACATGCCCCCTCTTCTTTGACTTTGGATTGGCCCATGTGACTTTCTTTGACTAATGAGAAGCTAGCAGACATGGCATGAGCAGAAGCTTAAAATGAGCTTACACAACTAGGCTTGCCTCCCTGAGCCTTTGCCACAGCTAGAAGGAGAATATTTCCTTGCTCACTTGTTGGATTAAGGAGGATGACACAGAGGACAGGTCTGGACCCAACTTGACCTTTGGGGTTAAGTCTAGCATAAAAACCCTAGAGCCAAGATGACCCAGTGACATATGAGGAGGAAGACATGATTGCTGCTTGAAACACCTGAATTTTAAGGGAGGCTCTGCTGCAGCATTATCGTGGTAATAACTGACTGATACATCATGTAATCTGTATGAACACGGATTGTAGAGACCTTTTTCCTTTGAATTAAGAGCTCATTTTCAAGCAAAACAGGAAGTATTCTGATCAGTTGCCTAAGAGTTATCAAATATCTTCTATGTTCTAGGCAGTTTCAGGTGCTAAGGGATCAAAAAATAACTGAGAAAGAGACAATTTTGCTTTCTTGAAGCTGATCTTTTATTGCTGTTCTTTCCAGCAAGGAGAGAGAGAGAGGGAGATGGAGATGCACCTATGCAGAGAAAAGATTCAATTACAGAAGGCTCAGAGAAAAACTTTTAAAGTGGTTGTATTGAAAGAATCAACAACAACAACAAAAAAGAATGAGAAGGAAAAATATAGACAACCAATACCTGGAAAGACAAAGACATCAGGAAGACACCCAGAGATGAGGACGGAGGGAGGTCTCGGGAAGATCCAGGAAAATAAGCAAAGGAGGTCCTTGGATTGGGAGTACAAGGTTGGAGAAAGCTAAGAAACAAGTGAGAAGCAAACACACCAAAATTTCGATTCATAACATAGATTTATTACCTGTATTAATACATGAGAAAAAACACAGATTTATATGATTAGGCTTAGTGGGTGAGTTTTTTGTTGGGGCTGAAAATAAATAATTAGAGAATATAAGTAAGAGTGGAGATTAATATTCATAATAACTAGCTCCACAAGGGAAAAGTTTCCATTATGAAACCTTACAGGAAGAAAAGCTCAAATTATTATTGGAAAACACAGCTGGCAGAAAGGGAAACAAACCCCCTACCTTCAACTTTACACTGAGTACCAGTCCAGTACTGGGTACTTTGCAGATTTATTTCTTTAGACTAAAAATATTAATTATACCTTTTCACACCAGGGGAAAGAAATCATATAGAGGTAAACATGCTCTTTACTTCTTCACATACATATCTGCCTAGAAAATAAATGACAAATGTGGCCAGAAGGGAATGGTAAATAACATTTTTACATGGAACCTTATTTTCCAGAATTTGTGCTAAGAGGTTGGGGATGTAGCTCAGGGGTAGAGCGCTTGCCTAGCATGCATGAGGTACTGGGTTTGGCCCTTACTAGTGGGGAGCTGGTGGGGGGGTGGTTTTGGAGGGCACTGGGGAGACTGGAGGAGGGGAGACAGTGAATTTGCAAGAAAATTTAAAAAGACAAACAAAATTACCTAAAAGAGAATGCTGAAAGGTTTGAAATTTCAGAGAATTTAAATGACTACTGATTATTTTCCTTCCCATATTGCACATCTGTTCTCTTTTCTTTCTGGAGCAGTACATCTTGGTGATTTGGGAGCAGTGCAGGAACCACGTGTCCATCTCCCAGGAAGGTGAGTAAGTCATCCTTTCCCCTGCACCCTGGCATGGCACCCAGGTGAGTGACCTCAGCTTTGCCCTCAGACATCTACTCAGAAGTCCAGGTGTTAGCTCAAGCCCAGTAGCAGCACTGAAGCCAAAGCCTAGCAGTGCCCAAGCCTGTGATTTCCTGGCTTACGGACCCAGGGAACGACCTTGAATGAGCTTGGACAGACTTTTCTTCCCCTTGCCTGGGCGTTCTCTGAGCATCCTTCTTTAGCCTTCCTCAATCCCAGCCTCCTGAAGCTTTCTCAATGTGTTGCTTTCCTGTGTAAGTTTGCCTAAGCCAATTACTAAGAAATCCAACTGTTACACCACCTTACTGACAATGATGATTAAGAAAGTTTAAAAGAAAGAGAATGCCCTCATTAAGTCATTTATTTAATAAATATGTTGTAAGTCAATAGGATGATTTGGGCATTATGCTAGATTGTGGTGATACAGAGCCAACTCCTTCATTAGAACCTGCTGCTGCTTCTACAGCTGAGGGAGTCTGACATGAAAACTACATTTCTAAGACTGTGTGCCAGTTCTCCACTGGTATGAGCAATTACCCCCAAACTAAGTGAAATAAAATAAGTATTTTTTATTTCACCCTTTTTGTGGATCAGGAATCTGGGAGCGACTTGGCTAGAGTTTCTGGTCATAGGTCTCTCACAAGGCTGTGTCCAAGGGGTCAGCCAGCACCAGGGGCTCTCTCATGTGCAGGTTTGGCCAGAGGAGGAGGCCTCCCAAAGTCCGTGCACACATCCCTGGGACACCTCCTTCCTCTCCCGGTTACGACAACTTCTGGAGAGGCAGATGAAAGCATGATTGTTGCTTCTCTCAGAATGAGCAAATGAGGAAAACCAGAGAGGGAGACAGATAGAAGGGAAGTGTGGGGAGAAGGATGGGAGGAGAGTCCAACAAAGGTGAAGTGAGATGAATTTTGAACTTCCATAATCTAATCTTAGAAGGGGCCTCCCATCCCGTTCACCTCTTTCTCTTTGTGAGAAGCAGTTCATGAGGCACAACCCTCACCCAGGAAACGGAGTGACACGCAGCATGAATGCCAAAGGCAGGCATCATGGGAGCCATCCTGAAAGCATCCTACCACCAAATCCACCTTCCTGTGGGTGATTTGGGCACACAAGGGGCAAGCCAGGTGGGAGGAGAAGGCAAAAAGAAGAAGGGAGTAGGGCGGAGAATCAAGGGAGGCATTTAGGGAAAAGTCAAATTTCACTGGAGTCCTGCAAAAAAGGTTATTGAAAAGTTTCTTAAAAATGAAATGGAGAAGAGGGTGAGAAATGTGAACCTCTCGGGCCAACAGATTACATCCTGCAGACGCTGCTGCCAGGACTTGCAGTGAGATTGTCAGCAGTGTGCATCAATGTGCACACAACACTCAACCCCACACTAAATAGGAGAGAGATTAAAAGGTACTTCCACACTTATCAGAAGGGGATAGTTGGTAGGGAACCCCCATGAGGCTGCATTCCACACAACGGGCAGCTTTCGGGGTGAGCTCTGAGAAAGCAGAGGGTTTAATAGCCACATGTATGAGATGGAGATTTAGAAATGTGATTGGGGAAACTGGTTAACTCAAGGGCAGAAAGTCATCAAAGACGAAAGGCAAGCTTGGGAGCACAGACATACAAACCCATTCAGAAAACTAGGCAGTGAGCTGAAGCCAGCTCATCCATTTTGTCCTTAAGAGGTGGGAAATCATCTCCAGAACTCAGTTCCCAGGCCACTGGCATACAAGGAGAAGGTAGCTTGTGACTTGCAACTGAATGGATATTTGAAGATGACCAGGGTATAGAGTCAATAGAAGGTAAATGCAGAAGTATGGAAAAAGAAAAAAATGAAAAATTAGGAAAGGAGTTCCCTTTAAAATCCTAATGGTATGCTTGGGAGAAAGAATCTTGTAAGACAAAATTAAGAAAGATGCGAGGAAGGCAAGGAGAAAATAAAAACTTGAGGTCCCTGTGGAACAGATTCTGCCTCATCAAATGTTTTTAATTCCATTTTTTATACATAAGTTATAACTGGCAACCTCTGTTGAGACTGTTTTTTTATTGCCTTATGGAAATGCAAGGCCAATATGATTAAAAGGCAATGTATTCACTTCCCAGGGAAGGGGAGCTGGGAATGATGAACCCAAGGCTTTTCTTCAGAGTGACATTTTTATGTTACGATTTTAATAAAAAATAAAGAAAAGGGGGAAGAAGAGTGGGGAAAACATTTATGTTTCATCTTCCTCACTTTGAATGATAGTGAGAGGTCAGGACACTTTAAAAACAACAGGAAAGGGCAGGATATGAAAACACCTAAACCACAAGACAAAGATTACCATGTGGGGTTAAAGAGAGGGGATTTGAATACCCCAGACTGATAATACTGCAGTAATACCTAAGAGAAATGATTCACATGCTGCAAGCTTGTGGTCTTTTCGAGAAAATAATGCAATATAGCAACAGACACGTTTTGCATATACTACCCAAAATTTCTAGTGTATACTTTGGCATGGTAATATTAGTAAAAATGAACAAATGAGGGTTTTGAACCCCACTGATCACAGAAAATGAACTTGTTTTTTTAAGGAGGGGAAAACCCATGAACAAAGGCCAAAGGAACACACACACACACACACACACACACACACACGCAAGCCTGTACACACAGGATTAAGAACCCTTACAGGGACTTTCTGGTTAGAATTTTCCTTAAGGAGCAAAATGAAAGATAACATGAAACAAAGAGACAAGTCTTTTGCAAATAGGAAAGGAATCAAGAGATGGAGGGAGAGCGGAGAAAGAGGAGAGGAAGAGGACACGAAAAGAATTAAGATGTGTTATGTACGCGCACCAACACCCTACGAGGAATGCAATCATTATGGACTGCAAGCATGTAGCAATAAAATAAAATTTTGAAAAAAAAAAGAGGCAATGTTGACCCCACTTGTTACGAATTGAGTCTGTAAGTGTGTCAGTGTTGAAGGGTAAATAGTACCAGCAGCGTGTGTCTACATAGTGTAAAAGCGGGGACTAAGAATGACCACCTCTTCATCTCACTATCTGTGTTCACTCAGTCACCATCTGGATTTGGATCCCCCTGAAGAACGTCTTTGGAAATCACCTCGTAGAAGGTTATGGCCAGGAACACTGCCTAAGACAACCTCAGAAGTTTTATGAGTTAAAATAGGAAAGAGGGAGTTGAGAAACTTATATACAAAGAAATTTATTTACTTTTGAACTTGGGAATATTGTATTTAGGAGAATGAAGCTATCAAAATTGAATACAGTAATACTGACACTATAGGCAGAGAAAATGGGTGTACATACTGAAAGTGTAGTGGCTATAACATTCCCTCATCAGAATTCTCTATTAATTGGTATTTCTGCATGTCTTGATTATACTGGTAATGAATGTTCATAAATATTAATCCACAAGGACCAAAATTTATGAAGTATATTCTAAATCATCAAAGACAGGCTAGGTGCTGCTCAAGAAAACTTCAGAGATAAGTGAATTTATTTGTGTTGTAATTCTTTGAAAATTGTTAATCCATATAATAGACAACATCCATTTCTAAACTGCAGGATAGCAAATAGCTTATTCTATTTAATGTTTAACTATTTCTACACTAAAATCCTGCTATTGATACCAGAACTGTAGTGTACAGTCTCTCTCTCTTTTCCTCATTATAACATACAAACCCTATGCTTCTCCCTCTCTGAAACTCCAGCTTTATAAAATCTTTGCTATATTTTATAGTAATTTAAAGAAAAAAACTCAAAAATTATTTCAATTCAGATCAAATTATAGCATCCTGGTTATTTCAAAATAAGATGCAAGATCATTATTTCTGTTAATGAAGAGGAATTTCACCGCCTATTTCTTTTGCCACAACTCCATCACAGCTAAGAGGCAACATCTATGTAATTTTAAAAATTAACCTCCAAAATAGGTGAGGATTACAGACTGGTACATCAATTCTTTGCTGTGCATAGCTTTTAAATGCAATTTTACCCTTTTTTATTAATTGTAGTTACTTTTACTGTGATAAAGCTTCTTTTAATTATCTCCAGTTTTTAATGACCAAAGTTTACTCTTTGTGAGCTGCAGTATTAACCAGATACTGTGGGATTTTATTAATTATTTTAAACTATGCCAATCAAGGAAATTTATTGTGCTTCTTGCTACAAAAACTTATATATAAAATTTGGGGACTATAAACCAAATTACATGCTCTATTTCCAATATATAAAATCAATTCAATTATGTATATCTTAAACCATAAAAATATTTACTCACAGCCATTATTATCTAGATTACTATATATATACTTTATGAAAACTTTGCTTATAATAATTTTGCAAAAATGGTGAAAACATTATTTGGGGTTTTTTTGGAAATATGGAAATTTTGGAAATACTCTATTTTATTACCTGTAAATTTTATATTTCTGATTACAGTAATTATTTTCAGCTCATGCCAATAAGCTCTTAAAAATTATATCAGAATACTTAAAAAGATGGATTCAATTTCTATCAACTGCTTTATGCCTTTATAGTCTCATTAATGATAATATTCTCATTTTTTGTTAGATCATTTACCTATATTCTTAATTCTTCAGAATTCTCAAATGAATACAATCTAATTTCTTTAATATACTGCAATCTGTTTTCTTGAGCTGATGCTTCACCATTTAAACTTTCAAAAGTAGTGCCTATTACTTGAAATAGCATCTTACGTCCTTCTTTTCACAACTTCTAAAGAAAGGAAATGTTCTCTTTTGGTGTTTCAGTGGACTAACAGGGACCTTTGCAGTAGTAATGAAAACCACAGAAAGAAAAAAAAATAATGACAAGCCTCTAGCTTTACATAATTTTATAGATGCTGTAATTAAATTTTAAAAATATCTCTGAATTACACTAGCGCAGTATAACATAAATGAACACGTGTATACCACACATTATTAAAACATTACTTCTCTTTGATACACTCTACCACAAAACAGGAAAGTACTTAGGCATGTATATCAGCAAATTTTTAAAAATACCTAAGGACTCAAATTTCATGAGAGAAAAATTGCTAAGTGACTAACAGTGAAAAAATTGAAAGCTGAATTTATTATTCATAATGGTAAAAGACATTTGCTAAATGTAGGTATTTAATACATATTTTCCACGTCAAGTTCTTTTGCAGTCAAATATTACCACCCATTTCATAGATTAGGAAAATATATAGGATGTGGTTAAGAGGATGGGGGATGGATATCAAGTATCTTATCAAAGATTATGTGTACAAGTAATGTAATCCCTGTAAGTTAAGGGACCTGGTGCTGGGTATAGTTTCTACAATCTAAAAAATTACCTTTCTGAATGTGTCACTGAAGTTTTGCACAAATATTAATTAACAGCCCTTTAGATGCTCTAATGTTAATATGAATGCACGTGTACAAATAATACACACATATTTTATATTTTATACATACATATACATTATACTTGGGATGGCTTTCAACAAACTGTGTCCTTTCACATGAGTTTAAATCCTATAAGTAATATAGACACATTATTCAGAGAGATATTACACAAGGTCTGAACCTGCAATTAAAAAAATCTAGAGTGAGTCTTTAAAATAATCTGAGTCTGTTATTTAAAATAGTAGGATAGATAAGTAGACATGTGTTAAAGATATTTATATAATGAGTACTGTACTGATGTCTTTGTAATTGTTTTAGATACCAGATAGCAACTTTGACACCATTACTTATAATTTATCAAAGAGATTTATGCTTTGCACCTGACATTTTATATTGAAGATTTACTTAAACTGGTATTTAATGTGTCTTCTGTAATTAACTCCTTTGAGGTCTGATTTCATGGACACAGAATTTCTTTAACATGAATCCAACCTTTAGCAATATCTTTATTGTTGGAAGTAGATTAAAAAAGTTAATCTAAGATTCTGAGTTTCTGGTGTTTGTTTCAACAGTACAAGATTTTCCAATAAGTACAAAATATCTTAAAAGTAGATGCTATGGAGTTCATGTAAGAAAAAAGCTATAAATTAAGTCAACCATCAGTTACTAAGAAATGGGAAGTTTAATTAAGCAAATACTTAAGCTTGATAAAAAGACTGAGTGTAATGGGCGATCTGTTTTATTTTAAACTTCATACTATTATTCAGGTAATGTGTACAGAAAAAAATCCCTAAAACATACATGCCTTATATGTTTTTTCTTCTGTTTATTCATGAGATGTTACACAGTTTGCTTAGTGGATAGTATAATTTGTTGGATAAGAATGTGCAATAAATGGTTCAATGGATGATATTTTGATTGTAGCTGAATTTTTACTTTTAAGAATGGGAAGAACAAGCTTAAAAGTTCAAAAAGACAGATAACCAACTATGTTATGGATTACTATCCCCAATATTCATTTTGATAAGCAAGCAAACTGTTTAATTGGGCATGTTTACCTATTTGCAGATGCCAATTAGATTTTCCTGTGTTGTCCAAAGAAAGACAAAGCTCAATTTTCATTCTTTAGCATTTGCATTGCCTTCATCAGATGCATCTAGATAGTTTATGTTTTCAGTGTGTTTATATACGAAGCATGGAAAATAACTGTTAGCCTACCTAGTAATGGTCAGTGAAAACCAAGTGCTTATCAATTCCATAGAGCTGATTAATTCACGTGGCATATAATGGCAAAGGATGCTGAAATCAGTGGGAGTTTTGTCTGCCACGTCTGGTAACACTTGCCCCTCCAAAAAGTAGAATGTATGATGTATGTTTGTTTTGGGCTTTGACACCCCTTAATGAGAGCCAAGGAAATAGTGTCCATTCTTTAGTAAAATTCCTTCTCTATGGTGCTTTATTACCCTATGGTCAACAGTGACACTGGCAGATTTACAAAGTTGATGCTTTTTGCCCTAAGATAATGGCTATGGCTTCATGGACAGATTTTTGGAATTGTGTTTAAGAATATTACCAGGGATTTTGCCCTGTAATCATTTGATACTGAAATTAAAGACTTTAAAGAAATGTTTTAGAAGTATTTTTCCTATTGGTAGAGGTCAATCTTGGATACAGTTTAGCTTTTATTTTTGTCTGGGGTTGAGGTGGGTTTTGACCCTGTATGTCCCCCTTAAGATACTTTGCA